>WSTJ01001585.1:0-11818 GCA_019623705.1 Ceratobasidium sp. 428 | reverse complement strand
TCCCCGTCCGGGCTATACTCGACACAATGCGCAGGGCCATGGTGACCCTTGTACACCTCGCGCTCCTCGCCTTCTACAAGCCCATACACACGCACCCACGGATCGGCCACAGACCCAACGACGAACCGATCGCCCAATACCGGATGCACGCTTGCAGACGACGGCGCAAACGCCAACGGAACCTGGTGGCCCGGTCCACTGTCTGGTCCAGCGAGAGGTAAAAACGAGACCGTCTTGCCATGCGTGATAATCAAAGTCGAAGTCGGGACCGACAGCTCCATCGACGTGGGCGGCTCAGGCAGCTTGATGCTCACCGGCGACGCCAGCGTACGCAGGTCCCACCACCGTACCACCCCGTCGTCGCCCGTACTGACACCCAGATTCTCAGCCGCCCAAATAACACTCTTCACCGTGCCTTCATGCGCAGTCTGAAGATTAGGCGCTTTGAGGAACGAAGGCTCGTTTCCGGTCGTCCCGTTTGTCTTCTTCCCGGCTCCATTCGTCGCGGCAGCGTTATCGGCACTCTCTCCAGCCCGTCGAAGATCCCATAACCGGACTTTCTTTTCCTGGCCACCAGTCAATCCACGCGCACCGCCCGGTCCGAGCGCAACCGTGCGCACGATATGTTCATGTGGAAGCGAGAGGAGCGCGTCGCCCGAAAACGTATCCCATAGCTTGGCCGTAAAGTCTGCCGAACCCGACAACGCGCGCGACCCGTCCGAGGAGAGTTTGGTCTGCCACACCGCGCCTTTGTGACCTATTTCACCAAAATGCCATCAGCACACACATACACACTCGAAGAGCAGAAAGGTCAAAATAACTGACCTACAAACGTGCCGACCCAGTCTCCGCGCCAATCACGCAACATCGGATTCCCGTCCTTGCAGCTCGACACAAGGAGGTACGTCCCCTCATCATGCATCGGCGAAAAGCTAAGATGCACAACGGGCCGGGTATGGCCTGCACATGTGAGCGGTGTGCTTCGAACTGCCATTGCGTCGTCCAAGTGGTTAGGGGGTTATTCGAAACGAGGGACGAACCAAGGTAAAGATAAGAGAAAAAAGAGTTCGTAGATGGTACACAAAATATAGCGAGTTAGTGATTTGATTCAAGTGATAATGCTTTTTTTTATGATTCGGATTTTGCCTAGAGTAGAAAGCTTATTGCAAGTAGTTCTTGGGGGTTAGAATTGAAAAGGGCGTTTTTTGGAACAAAGACAAAGAGGTCGTTAGGTCGTGATAACGTTGAGTTAAAGGGAGAACGTGTATGTGTCGGAGATGGATCAAGAAAAACTAAAGAAGCGAGGCGCGAAAAGAAGAGGTCTCTCGTCCACGTCGTCGTCGCACTGGACGCTGGCCGGGCTGGAGCCCAGAGCCGCTGGATTAGTCAGCATTGTCGGAGCCGAGGGCTGTGACAGATATGTAAATTAGGTGTGCGCTGCTTGGTTTGTGGTCTGAAATCGACCACCACGGGCGCTTTGCAGTGTGCGGATAGGTTGACTTCTGGAGGCTGGTGTTATGGCTGAGAAGAAGTTTGGGTATAGTCTTTTGATATTCTCTGAAAGGCAGGCATCTCGGTTGAGTGGCCTCTACAATGTTTGATCAGGCAACACTAGGCAGCACTCGACTGCACGCTCGTCTCGTTTGATACGTAGGTTTCAGCGGAGATCGCCGCGCTAGAGATCAAGTCGAATTTCGTTCGATTTTTGCGTCTAGTTCAGACTGCTTACACCCTCGAAATTCTACTTGCTCAACTGAACCGAATGCGACTAATACGACGACTCACGCGGCTGGGCGTCTAGACAAAAGAAATTGCCGTACTCTAGATATTAAACTACACTTTTCTCCTCCTTTCCTAATACTCTGACCGATATGTGTAAACTTAAAAAAGACAGCGTGAGTGGTTCCGATGCGTGTTGCTCGAGTTTCATCGATTACGGTGGGGTCGAAGTCGCGCTCGAAGTTTACGATATCCCACATCCACGACCCGAAGACAGAATCAGACGAGGGCCACCATCGGCCGTTTGAGTTGGACCTGCGTCCATCGTGATATAGCCCCTATCATGCGTTGTAGGCCAGCATATATAAATTATAAGAAATAAGCCCCATTTAATACAGCGCATCCAAGAACCAAACTGTCTCCCTCACAACACCTTACCCACGCCCCAACAGCTTCTTCCTTACTTTAACCTCCAACGGGTCCTCCTTGTCCGCCTCCATCCCTTCCCCTTTCCCCGCCCAGCTCCGCCCTCTCCAAGCCCAATCCACCTTTCTCTAGCCCGCTGTGCCGCACTCAATGAGCTCCAACATTCCAATACTCTGGTACGGCCCCTACATAGTGCAGCCATGCATACAAGTAACGCGCTACATGTTTGTAATTCGGTTTGTCCCAGTGCTAGATCCAACGGCCAAGCTGGTGTATGAGGCAGATTCGCCCACGCGCCTGGTAGATCATCGAAACTGACTGTTGCGTTTGTCACTGGCTCGCTGTCGGGCTTAGTAGGATTCGTGCTTCGGTACCGACTACAAGCTCTTCGTATTCCAGTACATTTTCTCGCAAAGTCACGCACAGACTAGACGTGCGCTAAGAACGTTGACCAAGAGGCGTGCTCGAGCATTTTAGCTTGCGGTACTGACAGGCTAGTTCGGCTAGTTCTGTTAAAGTTTGCTGTTCTCCAAGATGCAGAAGACGAGCGAATTCGGGCGCGACCGATTTGAGCTAAAGGGACGACGACGCATGTGCAGCTATCATCAGCTGGAGCATCCCCGCGAGCACCTTCGGTTCTTGCTAGACAAAAACGGAAGCTTCACCGAAGATGGTAGAGTGCGAATGCTATCGGGCTTTGGAGGATACCCAAAGGGAGCAACGGTATGGTATATGAATATCATTCGGATATTGTGAAGCAGGGCGCGTATCTTAAAGCAAGTGGACAGCACGAACAGCGTAGGTGGTGGTCAGAATCTGTTATATTGTAATCAAATCTAAAGGAATAGCCGCATTTCAAATGTCCGGCGCTTACCGAGCCGGACAAACAGATAATGGCACAGTACTGGCACAGTTTACCGCTGATCCAGCGCTGATCAACAGGGTTATATGTGTAGCAATCGTTTCACTACGGAGAAGACATTAGAAATCAATTCATATGAGTGGCCTCGTATGTCACAATACACTGAAGGCTGATACATAGTTATACGCGAATTTTAGTCAATTACGGTTTTGCAGATCCTCCGGGCCGGAAGTTCTCGCACCAACGATCCCCGAGCTTGCTAGAATCTAGGTTAAGGTGCAGACATCCACGCCGGAAGATTACGGCAGCGCCTTGGGGACTCAGGAGTGTAGCCTGAAGATCTGGAGGGACCCAGATGAGGTTGCCGTCGTTGAAAAATATCCAGCCATCCTCGTCTAGTATCCAAGCCATGTGAGGGCAGTTACTCTGGCAGCCCAGGTTGCATAGTGGAATTCGCTCGGTAGACCAGAATATAGGAGCAGAATGCGAATAATGTGCTACTTGAGACTTGATGTTGTAAGATTCTCGGGTAACAGTTGTTGGTATAACTGATAGCGTATCCCAAATGCGAACTGTTTCGTCTTGAGAGCCAGAAGTAACATGTGCACCGTCTGGTGAGTACGAGACAGACATGACGGCATCGACATGTCCCTCCAACTGCTGTCCCACTGGCTGACAAGCGCGTGCGTCCCAGATACGTACGGTGTTATCATCAGAGCCAGATACGATGTATACGCCATCTGATGAGTACGTAACAGACCTAACAAGGTCGGTATGTCCCTTCAAAGGCTGCCCTACTAGCTGACGAGTCCTTACATCCCAGATACGTATGGTGTTGTCCCCAGAGCCAGATATAATGTATGCGCCGTCTGGTGAGTACGAGACTGACCAGACATCATCTGTATGTCCCTCTAATGGCTGCCCCGCTGGCTGACGAGTGTGCGCGTCCCAGATACGTATGGTCTTGTCACCGGAGCCAGATACGATGCATTCGCCATCTGGCGAGTACGCAACAGAGTTGACAAAGCTGGTATGTCCCTCCAAAGGCTGTCCCACTTGCTGATGAGCGTGTGCGTCCCAGATACGTATGGTTTTGTCATGAGAGCCAGACACTATATATGCACCATCTGGTGAGTACGCAACAGACCAGACATCACCTGTATGTCCCTCTAACGGCTGCCCCGCTGGCTGACGAGTGTGCGCGTCCCAGATACGTATGGTCTTGTCACCGGAGCCAGATACGATGCATTCGCCATCTGGCGAGTACGCAACAGAGTTGACAAAGCTGGTATGTCCCTCCAACTGCTGTCCCACTGGCTGATGAGTGTTTGAATCCCAGATACGTATGGTGTTGTCAAAAGAGCCAGATACGATGAAAGCGCTATCTGGTGAGTACGCAACAGACCTGATATGGCTAGTATGTCCTCGAAAGACTGCCCCCCTGGTTGAGTATATGCATCCCAGATACGTATGGCGCCGTCGTCAGATCCAGATAGAATATACATGCCATCTGGTGAGCACGCAACAGAGAAGACAGGGGAACCATGTCCCTCCAATGGCTGCCCCACTGGCCGATGAGTGTGTGCGTCCCAAACGCATACGGTGTAGTCGTAAGAGCCAGATACAATGTATGCCCCATCTGGTGAGTACGCAACAGAGTTGACATGGCTGGTATGTCCCTCCAAAGGCTGTCCCACTTGTTGATGAGTGTGTACATCCCAGATACGTATGGTGTTGTCCCCAGAGCCAGATACAATGCATGCGCCATCTGGTGAGTACGCAACAGAATAGACAGTGTCAGTATGTTCCTTAATCGGCTGCCCTACCGGTTGACGAGTGTATGCGTTCCAGATACGTATGGTGCCGTCATAAGAGCCGGATACGATGAATGCACCATCTGGCGAGTACGTAACACATTTGACAGACCGAGAATGTCCCTTCAACGGCTCTCCCACTGGCTGATGAGTGCGTGCGTCCCAGATACGTATGGTTATGTCATCGGAGCCGGATACTATGTATGCGCCATCTGGTGAGTACGCAACAGACATGACACGGCCGGTATGTCCCTCTAACGGCTGCCCCGCTGGCTGACGAGTGTATGCGTCCCAGATACGTATGGTCTTATCATCAGAGCCAGATATAATGTATGCGCCGTCTGGTGAGCATGCAACAGACCTGACATAGCCGGTGTGTCCTTCCATAGGTTGTCCTATCGGCTGACCAGTGTGCGCATCCCAGACAAGTACAGTACCATCCAAAGATCCAGATACAACGTACGTGCTGTCTGATGAGTACGATAGACCCAAGATTGCACTCCGGGCATATTGTACAGATAACGGGATTTGACCCCGTAACTTCATTGCAGTACTTGCGCTAGTCATCAGATTTGAGCTATCTTGCTTGTAATACTTTTTTATCAGGCTGTGGTTTGGCCAAAACGTCAGCGCTGAGATATAAAGATGTGGAGTACAAAGTCTAGCCGGGCTTGACGAGAACGAAGCGGCAAACTTCCACGCATCTCGGAGAAATTGCTTGATGCTATTATCCAGCCATCCAGTACTCTACAAGACTATTAGCCACATGTCGACCTGTGAACTCCAGAACTCACCGCAGCCCACCTCTGCATATGATGGAGCACTCTGACGCAGTCATATATGTACTCGCATAGATTCACCACCTCTAGCCATAGCAGAAGCCGGTCCGACAAAAAGCTCAGCAGCATGCTAGCAAGCGCTCGAGAGTCCCCGGACAGCATGATATGAACGCCCCAATAGTGGCAAGCATACCGAAGCTCCTTAGAGATAGCCTTCTTAACTCGAGCAGGTAAGTCAGGTACGTCTTTGTCAAATATATAAGATGACTCGAGCCCACAAATGTTAAACGGAGGATCGGGGATTTCGATTTGGCCGAAGCATATCCGCGTTAAGTGCGCATTCTGCTCCTCTGAATTGCAGTAGAACGCGCTAGAGCGGCTTTTGTCGAGCAAGTAGTCTGGAAACGATTCATGCAGAGTTGTGATAACTTGGGTCGTATCTGAAACCTGTAGGACTGAGGGTAGCGGACGCAACGCGGCATGCACCGTCTCCCCGTCGAATCCCAACAAGCCAGCCATAACCTCTACCGATAGTGGTTCCTGGGCGCATACAACCGTGTTGAGGATCTGTTTCATATCAGCCCGATCCGACCCCGCTAGACTTGGGTTGCCGAACGCTGCCGCAAGTATCATGCTATATAGTTCGTTGATATCCTTGTCGCTACTGCTTGCAGTGCCGTTAGATACACTAGTGAGCACTTCTTTGAGTCGTTTCGCGGCCCGAGAGAAGTTATCGGCCGAAATGTACCGAGCCACTGTAGCGGCGTAGATGAACAGAACACCCGACCGCTTGACAAGGATCTCGAGGTGGGCTGCCGGTAGTTGCACATGGGACGCAATTTTGGTGAGTAGATACGTTCTAATGTCTTCCTCGACGATCGAACGGTCAAGATCGTGGAGGCGTAGCTCCACTGGGGTACAATCTTCGTTCTGGCGGCGCATCGAGTCGAGTATCTTTGCATCTGGACGACTGGCTACAAAGAACTTCACAGGTAGGTCCCGCGCATACAAGAGCAAACACTTCAAGATATCTGCGCCTCTGTTGTTGTCGCATTCGTCCAGTGCGTCAATTACAACGACAACACTAGTCGGCAGAGCATCTTTCACTTTGACTAGTGGTTCAAATACCAACTCTCGGAACTGATCGAGTAGCGGCTGATTATGTACGTCCGGATCCGCTTCTAGCACCCGACATACGGCGGCCCGGAACGGGAGAGAAAACCGAGATAGCTGGTACGATATCGTAGGTACAACTCGATCCACTTCGTGGCATTCTTGCAGCTGTCGGGAGCAGAAAAAACTAGCAGCTAGCCCTTGGGAGCGTTCCAATTCCTTGCAGAAGCTATACGCGATAGTGGTCTTGCCAGTTCCCGCCATGCCGTTCAGCCAGTAGATTTTTTGGCTCTCGCTACCGCGTGCCCACTCGTACAACTCTTCCAGGACTTCGACGCGGGTGTTCGGCGTACATTCCTCTCGCAGAATGCTGGACTTTGCGGAGCGGTATCTTGCCGCCGGCGAATTAGGAAGTTTGCTGAGGCGAGTTTCCTGCCCAAAAAACCAAGGTTAGATCAATTTACATGAAGACAGGCTGCTACATACTATCGTTTGTTCGTTGACGATTTGCCAGATGTTGAGGTCCGCGTTGAGCTATATGCATGTCAGTACGACGCCTGCCTCAAGAGATAACACCAACCGCTAGTCGTTCAAGTAGCCTTTGTACACCACGGTAGTGTTCTAGTATCTGATCAGCGTCCGCGTCAGCGCCGACGTAACTCCTCACTCCACTTCGGTCCTGATTTTGTCGAATTATTTCGAGTTCTCGTTCGATCCCTCTGCGCTTGCTGCTTAGCTCAATAGTCTAGCAGGTAATGTCGCCCCTTACTTTGCCAGGTTGACGATACTGGACGTCATTGTAGGCGGCGCCGAAGAGCCAAACCACCCAGCAAGATCATGAAGCAGTGTGTTGAGCTCAGCCCTGAGCTTTTGGTAGTCCCCACGATTCTGAGCCGCAAGCTGCCAGAGTACCATTTAGGCGTGGAACGATAAGCACAGCCTCAACACACCTCAAAGGTCTCAGCAACCTCCAACATACCGCCAATGGCATTTTTCAACGGCGCGAAGGGCTCACTACCTTCGCTTATGACTCTAGCAAACGCTTTGAGCCCCAGCCAGCTATCGTGTCCGACGCCTTGTTCTGTTGATGGTCCTGGCGCGACAGACACCACCGGAGGTTGCGTGACACCCTCAGGCTCTAGGTGTGGCGCGGGTGTCGTGGTTTGTGAAGTACTGTTATTGATTTGCCCGACTGCAAGCTGCGAGCTGGTGGCAGCAATGGCTGGGGCACTTGGTCCTTGGCTAAGGCTCGACGGCGTTGAGCCGGGCTGAGGGTTGTTTGATGTACGGTCGGATAACTTTTTGAGACGTTTTTTGACACTTTTCTCAATCTTACTAGTAATTTTATCCATTCGAGCAGAATGATCTCAGATAGACAAGTTGTAAGACAATTCGTCAACAATGGGATAGAAACCAGGATGGTCGAAAGCGATTAAGCGCCAGGTCACGTGGTCATGAACACGGCAGACTGCAGCCATTAATACTTGTTTAAAAATCCTATCATCCGGATATAATGATTTGCGCACCATTCTTTTAGCACTGATGTGTCTAAGCCACTACGTTTGTCGCCATATACTATATGATATAGTGGGGGTCGGCAATCCCATAGTAAACGTAAGCAAAATCTGTCCAAGCCGAGTGTGATAAAACATTGGCAATACGAGACAAAATGGCGTTTTCATGGGCCTGACATCCAGCACATACTGTGTGTATTTTATGTAGATTGTGCTCGAGAACTTACGGGAGAAAGCTTTGTGCAATCTGTTCTGAGCAAACTTATGTTACCGGCTCTGGTTGCGCTGATAAAAATTCAAACTACGCCTTACAGGTCCGAAAAAAAATTGTTCAGAAAAATCCCTTCTCTAGGTATATTTCGATCCATATATGCTGTCTCTTACTACTAACCTGAGCTGTGGTGAAGCTAAGAGCTGTTACAAAGGTGCAAGCACCTTCAAGCAAATCCTTCGCTTATGCAAGCGAAGTGGCATGAGTTATACCCGCCAGGTCGTACTCTCATCTCTCACTCAACCTTACCACGCCAGGACAGTGCCAGAATATAGCTCATGCATAATAGAAATGGTTCGTCGTCTCAGAACGCTCAGATTCAGAAGGCGCGGATGCAAGCGCCGTTGGCACTGCGATCTGGAGACAAGGGCGTTCTTGGCTCGGGTGCTACAGCGAGAAAACCGTGCTCGACAGACAAAAGCGGCCGAAAGGAAATCCAATACCAAGCGTAAGCTTGATATGATTGGGCTATTGAAATGAAACAGCTACGGGGATTTTCTTCAACTTGAAATTAAAAGAGATAGACAATCGGATTGACAAAATCTGGAAATTTGGGGATAGTCAAGTTCGAGCAAAGACAACGTCGATTGGGAATAAATAGGCAAAAACGAAGGGGATCTTAGCTGGTCTAGAGCGTCGAGAACGAGCAAAGATGAAGGAGAGCAATATACAAAAGGTCAAAAGTCCCACGTCGTTTGAGAGTGTAGACCCGTAGGATGTCGAAACATGCCTTGAGGATGCAGAGCTTCGTCATGATGATGAAGCAATGTTTAACCTAATTCATGCGCTGAAATTTTTCATCTGGTGCATTCTAGCCGTTATATGTACGATAGCTTTCAATTTCTAACATTCAGCTGTTGAACTACGACCTGCCCGCTCCAAGCAAGATGTCGACTAGGGAGGTATATGTTTGTCCAATCACATGATCTGGACAAAACTCTCCTATTGGTTGCTGACCCCCACCTATATGCTAAGTTACTAGCCGAAGTCACTATTACCAGCATTAAATGACCGCGGATATACTCGGCTAGTCTTACCAATTCGTAGCACTAGGGCGGACATTTTCCTCGTCCCCTTTGCTTGGGGTGCATAGATGGAATTAACTATTCGTTATTTGACTCAACCATTCGATATGGAGCGCGCTCTGTGAGCTAAATTGGGTCTTAGAGAGTGGCCCAAGCCACCGTCAACCATCCCTATGACAAGCTGATACACCAGCGAGCGGGTTCGGCTGTTCCTAAGCACCTGCAAAATTCCGGCCTATCATACCTAACTTCGCCTCGGGACCTTTTTGCGGATATCGTATGCTACACTTGGACACGGCATCGTGCTTTCCACATGTATGTATTTTTCAACCACGCCGTTCGTCTATTTTTATCGAGCATGTGTATGGCGGCTGGCCCTGGTGGAATATTCTGGAGTGCGCAGGGTTGCCCAAAGATATACATGATTATTGTTATCAAGGCTCTCCAAGATAGCTATCCGCCATGCCGTCCCCGGGCCGTAGATAGTAATATTAGTGCTTGGATTGTGAGTATTGGCGTGTGGTATGTTGGTACACGCATAGCGATTGAATGCGTAAAAAAATTACCATAACAATGTCATAATTCTAGCAGCGAACCTGGACCACCCTTTTCAAGCTATGCAAACGCTGAAACTCTATTTTTAGACAATGAAACAAAGCAGATGAAAAGTCGAGGGGTTGCCAAGAGAACCCCGGATAGTCGCGGCAAGCCACGGGAATTTGGAACGATTCTATGTTTAGTTTTTCCACGAGATCTGGAGCAAGCGAGCAATGTTTAGCACCGGGCGTCTGCTGAGTTTGAATTCAAATGTCTAGGAACGGCAATCGAGATTGTATAGCTGGCTGGAAAGGTATGTACGCGCGAGCTCGAACGTAAGTTAAATTGCGAGGGTAATTCGCATGAATAGAGTATACGGGGTTTACGGAGTGATGAATGAATGGTTCGAGGGTGCCTCAGCTAATGGTGTGTCATGAGCTGGCTTCGGGTGGGTCATCGTGGATTGATGTAAATGGAGTGATACGCGTAGGGGCGGAAGCCGGGTACCAGGTGTCTGGACAGCGAGGCACATGGTTCCAAGCCAATCGCGAGGTCGATTTCTCGCGCAATAGGCTCACGCTCGCAAGATAGAGGGTACCGGATTGGGGAAGTTACTGTAACTCATTAAAATGGAGTGATAAATTTCGTAGCACGGCTAAACTGGGTGGGTCATGCCCATGTGGCCGAGACTTTACCGACGGCCGGGTGACTGGGTGAGTGACTGGTTGAATGGTTGATGCGTGAGAAGCGCCGACTTCGCGGCGGAACGCCGGGCCGGGCTGCCGCCGAGGTATGCTACACGACAGCAACAGTGGCGACGACGACAAAGGCGGCGAAAGCGTCGTATGAATACTGTGGTCAGTTGTAGAGGGATGGTCCGTGCTGAAAAGGGGGTGGAGTGGTGTATGCGTATATTTGTGTCCGGAATCAGATTCGGAAGCCGACGGAAGCCAGGAATAGCAGCGGTGGGCTAGGAAAGGCCCAAATCCCCCCGGCCAAGCAACGACACCAGACTTGGCGGGATGCGCTCCTACCCCTGTCCAGACCGCTGCAGCTGCCACAGCGCAGGCCCCTCGACGCTGCCGCCCCCGACGACGGCACCCCCACGGACGCCGGCCAAGCCCCCGTCGTCGACGTGGAACCGCACCGCCCCCGCACTGTTCCTCGCGGCCCTCGCCGCTCCCGCGTTTGCTGCCCCCGCCCCTCCCCCCAACCCCGATCTCGCATTCCTATACCCTGCGCTCTCTCGCAGGGTCACTGACGCCGGACAGGCCCCAGACGACCCCAGCACCGGATGGTTCACCCCGCAGAACATCGAGGTTGAAGACCTCATTAGTGCTGGTTTACCCATGAAGTTTGTTTACGATCCAAAGGCCCGCCCCGACAAATCTCGCAGCCCAGATGCGATAGAGGAGGAAGCGGAGACTCTGAAAAGGGGTGGTGCCTGGGTCGTCGACGATTATTGGGAGCTACACGGAAAACGATATGGGCCGGTGAGTGTCCACCGACCGACGGCGATCCGCTCATCTCACGGTCTTTTTTTTAAAAGCACACGGCCACTGCAGATATTACAGACAACCCTCTACCGACGCCGACCGAGTCTGCTTCGTCAGCGTCACCAACATCAACTGCCACTTCGACCTCCACTCCTACTCCCAGTCTGCTCGCCATCGAATCTTCCCTCCCCACCGGATGGGGCGACCCAGAGTACCGCAGCTCGGGCATCTACCGCATCCCAATCGTCGTATCATTTGCTGT
>WSTJ01001584.1:0-11821 GCA_019623705.1 Ceratobasidium sp. 428 | reverse complement strand
ACAGCGCATGAACTGGCTGGAATGCTCGATCCTTCGTTTACTACGAAGATGACGGTGCAGTACAACTTATTCGGTGGCACCGTTTTGAAGCTTGGCACGGAGCGACACAGGAAGTTCTTGCATGGAGTTGATGATATGTCTGTGATTGGGTGCTTTGCGTTGACGGAGTTGGGTTATGGGAACAATGCAGTCGAAATGGAAACCACTGCCGTCTGGGACCCAAAGACTCATGAGTTTATTATCAATACTCCTTCGGTTATTGCTCGTAAGTCAATTTCTAGCCGGCTTTTTATGTTCAACTAAGAAATGTCATATCAGAAAAGTATTGGATTACCAACGTCAGTAACAAAATGATCCCGAGCCTTCCTATTCTAATCGTCCATTAGTCTGCTGTACACGCCAACTACTCCGTCGTCTTCGCTCAACTCATCTTCAACGGCACAAATGAAGGCATTCATGCATTTCTTGTCCGTATCCGTGACGAATCAGGTGCGCCGTGCCCGGGTGTCTCTATCCACGAAATGGGCAAGAAGATGGATTGCAATGGCGTCGACAACGGCAAACTCGCATTCGAACATGTTCGATGCCCGCGCGAGGCACTTCTGAACCGGTGGAGTGACGTCGACGAACAGGGAAGGTTCAAGTCCAGCATCACGAACCGCCGAGCGTGAGTATCATGCTTTCTCATCAGACGCAATAACTTATCAAGATTTGCGTCAGCCGTTTCCTCAAGGTCGCAGACCAGCTTCTCGCCGGTCGACTTTGTATCGCATCCATGATCCTCGGCGGCGCTAAGTCCTCTCTTGGCATCGCACTCCGCTTCTCCGCCACCCGACTCACTGTCGGACCTTCCGGCAAATCCGATACACCCATTCTCGCCTACCAGCTCCAACAACTCGCCCTCGTCCCGTTGCTTGCACGGACTACGCTTCTCAACTGTGGTCTACATGTCGCTAAACGTGCGTGGGCCGCTGCTGGGCCGGAGACGCCTCAGGACGTATATGCAGAAGTCGTTAGGCTTTGCTGTGCGGTCAAGCCGTTGGTGACTTGGCATGGCGAGCGGTGCGCGAGTATTGCGAGGGAACGGTGTGGCGGACAAGGGTACCTGAATGTGAACCGGATGGCGCAGAATGTCGGGTTCTCTCATGCGGGGATCACAGCCGAAGGTGCGCTTTCTCGGTTATTATGACAAGATGTGTACTTATCCGGTTTGGTAGGCGATAACGCCGTCCTCACTCAGAAGGTAGCCAAAGAGCTGTTGGCCGCGATCGATAACGGATCCTACAAGCTCACGATTCACGACGCGGGCCAGGCTAAGAAATGGGACATTGCGCGAGATGTCGAAGCTTGCGTCAAGCTCATGCAACTTCGCGAGACTGTTATGGCCCAGAAGGTGCGCCTTTTGCTTCATATATGCTAGCTAGGTCTGCTAATGTCTTGGATCAGTTGCAAAAAGACCTCGCCAGCTTGATGAAGTCTGGGAAATCCCTGTACGATGCATGGATGTTCCACCTTTCCGACACTATTCAGGCTACGGCCATTGCATACGGCGAGCGTGTATGCTCGGATGAAATGTTCCGTCTCGCCAAGTCTACCTCAGGCGGCACCAGGTACACCTCGCTTCCCTCCTAGCCATAATCACAACTAACCAGTGCTCTCGTTCTAGCAAAATCCTTTGTACCTTGCTACATGTATCACTCCTCCAAATCCTCACATCTACGCCAACTCTCCTAGCGCTTTCCATCATCACCCCTGAACAACACACTACTGCCCGGACCGCTCTTGAAGCCCTTGTGCGAGACGAGTTGGGTCCACAAGCGCTTTGGGTCGTTGAGAGCTGGGGACTGCCAGGGCAGGTCACGAGGGAGACGCCAGCAGCGAGCGTTGGAGAGGGTGGTTGGGATGGGTTTAACATGGGAGATAACCGAGGGGAGGTTGTTGGTTCGAAGGTGGGTGGTGGAAGGAAGGAATGGAAAGCGAAGCTGTAATATAAAAGCAGCACTTCTACTTGATCCTATATCCATTATGCCGATCTGAAGGTGCAGATGAACAAAATAACAGTTAGACGAGGCGATTATAGCGCATACATGTAGGCTTATCAAAGTAGGGAAAGTCGTGATGAAGAAGTGATTGGATAATATAGGTATTTAGATGTACACTATCTTTATTCTCGAACATTTAACCAAGTCAAATTATATCAACACAACAACCACCTCTTACGACCACCGCCGCCTTGATAAGGCTCACAGTTACAATTGGACCAATCAATAGCTTCCCGAAACCATGTCTTTTCATTTCCGTAGCTTGTTTTAGTTATAAGTCTCCGGCCGGCATTTGTTAGTGCCCTAAAATGTGAGACAGATTAAGCTGCTTGGGTCTGGTTTCCTCTTTCGTCTTACCTCGGATGTCACTCTGACCGCGGGTGGTGCTTGTATCTTCGTACGCCTAATGTGTAATTTCGCAAACCACTCTGTAAGACGCGCCCCCATCTCTGGAGTGGGTTATTTCGTCCCGTTTCCCTCCTAGCTCCCATGATTCCGGGGTACGCTAAAGTAGTATATCATTTTCGGCAGTGTTGTGCCAGCCGGCGTCACGTGACTGGGTGACATTTGGTGACTTTTGTAGGACAACTTCTGTTCTCGCCCGGCGTCTTTTTTAGACATCAATCGATATGCCTCACCGCCTCTCATCCTCGCAGTTACCTGAACGCCTTTACTCGACGACGACATCTCCTGTCTTTGCTCCAGCCGCCAGTATCTTATCAACCACTCGAACATAACCGAATTCAGTGAGACTCTATCATAAGATGGCTACTACATCGGCAGTGCCTCCACCATATTCTTTGACGGAAGATAGAAAAACGAAGCCATTCGCTGAAGTCGCCAAGTCATTGTGGGACAATCTAGTATTCAGAGAAGTGTTGGCCTCGTTTAGAAATTTTCTTTCTAATCAGGAAATTGCAAAGATAACAAAGTGAGCGCTCACATAATCGTGCCAGTCCATGCCGCATACCCTTGGCTATTTACGACATTATTAGAAATCAACTTGGGCTATTCCGAGCTCTTTGCGTACTAATTCTAGAAGCGAGTGCTAAGTCTGTAAACGATGGAGAAGATGTCTCCGACGTCTTAGCCACCAGTACCCAGTTAGTGCATTTACTATCTGCGTTAAAACTAGTTTTTAGTAAATCCGGTAGAATTCTCAACACTGTAACGTCCTGTCTCGAAACAGGGACAGGTTTAAACGATGTAATCCAAAATCCGAATCAGTTAAACGACATAGAATCAGATATTCGTGAAAGCTTTAAAAGGTTAGAAACACAGCTGCGCAAGTTAGTGCAGGTAAAGTTTCCTCTTCTGGACACTCCTGCTCAAGACTGATGAGATTTTTAGGCAACAGAACTCGAGACTACTATATTTACAGACGAACTTAGTAAAGCCCAACGGAATGACCGTGCAAAAATAGAAGAAGTCGAGGCTATTGTTAGGCAGATGGCCCCGCAGTCGGGCGGCAGCTTTGACACCATGGTTGAAAAGTCCATGGAGGAGAACCTTAAGGCACGTCGACTGACGCTATGCGTACAATTGAACTATGTATTGACTCGATGTTATAGATTATTAAAGATCCGACAGTTGGACAAGCACAGATGGACGCTAAACGAGCGCTAGCAATTCTGGCTGAATTAACCGGCAGATCCCTCCCACCGTCAACCATGCTAGGCAAGGATTTTGTGACTATCGGGCATGAGATTCATCAAGGCGCAAACTACGACGTCCTCATGGGAGAGTATTTCACCCGGGAGAAGATTGCCGTTAAACTACTCCGTCACCGCGTTGACGAAGAGACGGCCAAAAAAACTCATGGAGTAAGCTTATTGATCGCGGTTATGATCACCTTTAATCGATTCCCGTGAAGCGGTTTGCTCGGCAAGCTTTGAACTGGTCCTCGTTGCGACACGACGCTATCTTACCCTTCTATGGCATTGGCGTCGCACCGTCCCCTCTCATCTCGGGAGATTTTCAGCTGTAAGTCGAACAGTTACTAGCGCGGCATTCACGTCCTAAAGAGCGTTGTTTTTAATAGGTACATGGTATCTCCGTACCTGCAGAACCGGGATGCTGTGAGTACCCTTCAGCCACAAATTCTTGGTTTATGCTCAGCTAGTTGTAGCGACGCTATTTGAGAACATATCCCAGTACACCGCAGAAAGTCAGAGTTCAGATGGTAAGTAGCCGGAAGGTTGTACGCGAGGCTTAGTTTGACTAGTTCGTATAACGATCTTAGGTCCTCGATGTCGCTCGAGGCCTATATCATATGCACGACGCAGCGGAGCTACCCGAACCGGGTCATGGGATCGTTCATAGCGCCCTCAATATATTTAACGTACTGATTAAAGATAGCGGACGCGCTGTGATTTCGGGATTCGGCCACTCTAAGGTGTGTTGCGCTTGAAATACAGTCACAACTTTAGCTGATTCTATTGTTCTGGACCAGGTAATCAGATACTTGCAGGAAGGCTTCACCATGATCGATAATGCGGAATACAGATACATGGTGAGTGCCTGATTTCGGGTGTATCTCATTTCCCTTATGTCTTGTTACTCTTCATAGGCCCCTGAGATGATGACGGATGAGCCTCATATCACACACGGCACAGATATCTGGTCGTGGTGAGTTCATTTTTGAACCGTCGGCATATCTAGGGGCTTAAATATCTTCATAACAGGGCAATGACTGCTTTGGAGGTGTGTTCGCGAGCTCATACCTTTCGGATCACTCACGAAACGCCGGACTAGATTTTAACCGATGTCCCGGCTTTTGGGGAAAAGACCAAAGGTCCCAAGATCATTTCGCTTCTTACCCTCGAAAAGCGGCCCAACCGAGTGGACCATCCGAAGCTTGAGGGGTATCCGCATGCCGACCAGCTCTGGAACCTCTTTGAGGAGTGCTGGGACCAGGATGCTACCGCTCGTCCAACGGCTGACGTAGTTGTTCAGCGGTTGAAGCCAATGCTCCCCCTATATCATGGTAGATGGCCTAAGCTCAGTCACCGAATGGTAAGTATGAGGGTATTTTCACTCCTTCTAGGCTTACCTCGCTCTAGTCAACCATGGAGATGGTGCGATGCATCGTTGGTTACGGCTGCCCAAACATGACGGACAAGCTGGATCTCAAACGCTGTCCTGATCAACCTGAAGACCGTGGTGGTTCTGGAGATATATATAAAGGATACCTACTTGACGGTACTGTAGTAGCCATCAAATGCCCCTGGCCATCCAACTTTGGAGAGGATGAAAGTTGCCGCCTTGCCTCCAAGGTTCGTCCAGTTGGAAGATCGATTAATCTGGTACATTAACCAGTCGAGCTAAAGTCTGCCGTAATGGAGATCTACAAGGCGTCAAAACTTGACCATCCCAACATAATCAAGCTGAAAGGTGTTGCACGTTTTAAGGATAAGGTGGCAATGATTTCGCCCTGGATGGGACACGGCACGATCATAATGTATCTCAAAAAAAATCCTGGTGTCGATCGGCTAAAGTTGGTAGGTATTTTGATACAAACATGACTTAGTTTCTAATTCATCCGAAAGTGCATACAGGTTTCTAGCGCTCTAGTATATATGCATGAGGCGGGAGTTGTGCGTCACGTACCTCGGGCACCGAAAACTCATTCACTAACAAGTTTCAAATTAGGTACATGGTGACCTTAAAGGCGTACGTCCTTCATGCTGGTCAATCACCTCTTGCTGATAGACATTTAGGCCAACGTCATGATCTCCGAAGATGGTGTAGTCAAAATCATTGATTTTGGAAGTGCGAGCTTGAAAGCATACACCCTTCGATTCACATCCAGGATGAATTCACCAGGCTTCAGTGCAAGATGGGCAGTAAGCACATATTTACCTGGATACGCGATGCGGCATTGGCCGGTTGATATGTTGTACGCATATGTACTAGTCTCCAGAAGTACTCGAGCATGGGACCTTCACTCCCCAATCAGACGTGTTTGCGCTTGCAATGGTACCAATTTAGCCAAATTTGAATCGACATAGGCTAAACTCTTTCATAAATTCGATTGTAGACCATCCTGGTACGCCCAATATCGTGATGTTGACAACTACTCGCTCCGTTCACTCCAACAAACCCAGGAAATCATCACAGGACATATACCATTCCGAGAAAAAGCGAGCGATGTGGCCGTTGTGACGGCGATAACTACGCAAAATTTACCTGCTCGACCAGAAGAGTCAATTCCGTCCGAAAGCCAGGATGGCGATAAACTCTGGGGTCTCCTCAATGCATGTTGGGCATTGGAGCCCACCGACCGTCCCCAAGCTGCTGAGGTAGAGGCCACTGTTAGTTCATTCTTTAGTCTTGTGCCGTAGTTCGATTCTAAAGTATTTAAAGTTGAGAACCATCACGCAAGAAGGACTCAAGAAGGGGTCGGGTTTGGGGACAAACTCGATTGGTCCATCATTAGACACATCAAACCCGACGGATGCTGCTGCGTCAGGAGGTCGTAAACCCTGTTCATTAGAGCGACCACAGGTACGGCTTGAACGAAGTGATTCGACAAACTCACAAATAAACAATTTACAGGCTGTGCCCGAACCAGCAGTGTTGGGTGACACCGTGGATCAAGTCGTGGATCAAGCGTTTGCTGATCTTCAGCGAACGCTTTCACAAGCGGGCGTAGTGCTTGATCCGTCGCAGCTGAACAACCTTCGCCGACAAGTTTCAGAAGGGATACTTCGGTCTCGGGGTGAACGTTGATGCCGGTTAATGGTTGTGCTCGACTCTATTTTGGTGACATGTCTGTTGGGCTTCGTTGAAAGCTGCAACCTTTTTTTTTGTTTTTCGATCCAGTTTATAGTCAATGTGGGGCCGAGCCCTATGTACGATCACAAACGACTGGGGCATACCCCGCATAAACAGAGAGTGAACGAAGTAACAAGGCCGTATAGGTGTACCACAATTAAACAGGAAGCTGCAACCTTGATCAACCGTGCCATAGTCAACACATTGACTCAATTACGTTGGGCTGACGGCAATATGTATTTAGATAGATTGCTAAGCAAAAGGGTTTTCTGTAAACAAGCGCAAGCCAGCTTCATCCTACTGTCCCAGCTACCGCTCAACCAAATCCGCCGGTGCTCAAAGGGGGCTGCGAGCACCTACAAGACAACGAGCACAATATTCCATCCCCCCCCTAAGTGAGCACGTGCGAGAACTTGGGATCACCGGTTAAGCTCTCGCCCGATCTCAGGATTTACGACCAAGTGCACACGAGCACAAATGAGCACGCTGAGCGTGCTCGTGGGAGGTGGCTTGGCAAATGATATAAACAATAAAATATATATTCTTAACGGCTATGTACACCGAGCAAAACGGTCTGAACAAGAGCGGCAGTAAACACTATTAGTGGGACAAACTGGCGAGGCAAGGAACGAGTAACATGCTAATAATAATCCACGGTGTCTACGGTTTACAGACGCTATCTGTGCAAAACATCAGGAAAACATGGAATTCTAATTAGGCGCTGACATGTCAGTTGTCCCTAATTATCACGATTATTCCAATTATTGCGAATTATCGCTAATTTACCATAATTACAACGTGTAGTCGGCTAACTACAGATAATCGGCTCTAATTAGCAAGCGTGGAGCAATAATCAGCTCTAACTAGTAAACCCGGACATACGTGAAAAAGTCGTGATAGCGGTATGTTGGTAAGTTGGCGGGACAGCATCACACAACGCGGCGCGGCGGAAGAGGG
Source organism: Ceratobasidium sp. 428 (assembly GCA_019623705.1). Classification (NCBI taxonomy): domain Eukaryota; kingdom Fungi; phylum Basidiomycota; class Agaricomycetes; order Cantharellales; family Ceratobasidiaceae; genus Ceratobasidium; species Ceratobasidium sp. 428. The sequence continues at coordinate 4,046 of WSTJ01001584.1, read as the reverse complement.
ACGTGCAATCGATTACCAAAAAAAAAAGCAGCACGAAAAAGTACAACGGGGATGCAAGATCGACAGGAACAACAACGAAGAACCAAGCGACAGAGAGCGCAACAGTTTGAGACATGTGTTAACCAAGTGCAAGATACAACGACACGAACTGGCCGAGTAAAAACCGCAACGAGAACGGGTTGGGCGAGGAAAAAAAAAGGCGCTTCATAGCGATACAGTTAGCTGGCGCGACGCGGATGTCTGGGTTTGTCAACTAGTGGCGACGCGGATGTGTCTCGCGGTGATGCGAGAAATCTAATGATGAAGCAAAGTTAGCACGCCCAGTCGTAAACAACACGGTGAACTCACTGGTGGCTAGCCGTGGGTATCTAGCATTGATGCGCACGAGCTGTTGGCAAAACGGTGAGCGTAATCGCCACGGGCATCGCGTGGTACTGACCAGTGGCTAATCCGGGTGCACCTCGTGCAAGTGGCGCCAATACTGGATAAGTTGGTAGATGTGGAGATTGTAGTAGTGGTTGAAGAAAAAGCGCCGCGCGTCACTGAGTAAGTCGACGCGGCAGTCGAGGACGGCGTCAGCGGGGACGGATCGAAAGTTAGGCGCGAGGTGGCAGCCTAAAACGATGTCTTGGACCGGTATGACAATGGTCTGCCGTGTTTGAGCCGTTCCAGCGCGAGAAATGGAGTACAGCGAATGGATTGGCGAGGGGTCGGCGTTGAAGGGCGTGAAAAGCTCCAGATAAGCCAATTCACCGGCATATAAGCTTTTAAGTCGTGCCGGCAGTTCAAAAAGCGCGCGTACGCGCCCAGCGCGGTAGCCTAACGGGTGGGTGGCGAGTCAGCGAGACATAACAGTCGAGCGATGGGACAGAGGAGCAGACACCAGACCGGGAGTTCGCGTGCGAAGCCAGGTATTGGGACGCAGCGGCGAGCTCAGCACCGCAGGCAAGTATTGCGGCGGGCCGGTGGGTGACGCTGAAGGAGTGGGGATTGGAGAGGTGGATGAGGGCAAAATTACGCACGGCGGATGCCAACTTGGCGGGAATCGTACAGGAAAAGAGCGGTGTCGAAAACCGGCTCGCAGCGTCGAAGGGTACGGCCACGGTTGTCGCGTTCGGGCGGTCGAACGCGGATCACATCGCGGTGTTGTGGCTCGTCGGGAGCGAAGGGGAGCGGGTGGTGGTAAAGGGTCAGTTTGTGCCACACGCCAAGGGTCTCGTGAGGTAATATAAACCACGGACCTTCGGTGTAGGGTCGGAGAAACGCCTTAAGCGCCGTCAGCAGTGACGTGGCACCATACACGTCAGCCAGCTCGGATAACGTGACTTGCCGGGTCGGCCGAATTGCGAGCGCAAATTCGGGTGTCGGATGGTGGACTCCGTTTGTATCCGTAGCCCGCGTTGCCCGACGACGCCCCTCCAAACCCTCACCGTCCTCTCCGTCGTCCCACAACTCGTCGTCGTCCTCCAATGCCTCCTCACCAGCCTGGTTCTCCGGCTCGTACGTACCCTCGTCGTCCGCGATAAATACCGCCGTGGTTACCGGCTCGCCCGGGCGCTTGATGCCGTAATGCTCGTTAAGGTGCGCACGGTGTATGCGCAAGGCCTCCAGCCGCTGACAAAAGTCGATAATTTGTGGTATCGCATCACGTTTGTTCGACGCTGCCCAACCCCTTTTGACGTATACGATGTGCAGATACTCCGGCGATTCCGTGTTGTAACCGTCCGGCGTACCCAGGTCGCGAATGGATTCGACGTAGTGGGAAAGCATGTGCCATTTCGGTATGGCGTCCAGTCGTTTGAGATTCCGATAGATTTTGGGGGTAACCAGTGAGTGTTTTAGCCGGTGCATCTCGGAGTGAGCCTCACGGAGCTCGTCCAGCTCTCCATCGGTCAGCCGAGCAGCCCGCGCGATATAGGTGAAGTCGAGGAGGGAACGGAGGAATGCGACAAGGTCGTCGGACAACTCGCCGTGTTCCGCGATCAAAGGTACGAATATTTTCTCCATTTCTTTCGCCTCGCGCCCGGTCCATTGCTTCACAACGCTAATACCCCTCTGGAAGTGACGTAGATCCTGCGCTCGCGTCATCGACGAAAAGCGCTCGTCCACCGCCGGCTTGCCTAGCTTGCGCTGTACCCATCGCAGCGCATGGCCCATGAATACCCCCTTGTGCAGCTGGTGCAGTAAGTCGGGGGTAATGCATGTCGCGAACTCGACCGTTGGTAAGTTCGCCCACCAGGGCCACCACTTTTTCAGGCCAAGGATACTGAGCGGTTTGCCCTTCCCCGTCTCCAGGAATCCGTCGATCGCCGTGAGTGTGCTCCGCGATGTCCTCGGAGGACCGCGGCGCTCGTCCCCTCGCCCGTACGCACTGCGCTTCAGACACTTGGGGCATCCGCCCCAATCCGTGCACGCCATATCGCATTGTTCGGCCCAGTCTCCGACGAAAGACGCGAGCAACGGGTACACGCGACGGAGTCGCCCGTCGGCGCACCACATCTCGACTCCTGTCCGCCCCGCGTCTTCCAACGGCGCCATGATCTCGTGCATCGCGCAGTGGAGCAGCTGACCTCGCAGTCGGTGTCGCATCACTTTCGAAGGTACATCGGCGAATGTGTCAACGGGTAAGTACCCAATGATCACCGTGGCATGCTTCGACGCTTGTCGTCGGATGGATTTATTGATGTTGCCGATTGTGAGGTAGACTGGATGCGCCATTTGACCACCGACCAGTCTCGACATGGTCGTCTTGTCCGACATGACGATCAGTGGCGCAATTGTGCCTAGGCGATCGCGAAGAGCCCTCTGCAACAATAAGTGAGTACATTTGAAATCATACATATTAGACTTGTAACTTACCTGGACCCGCCACCACCAGTTTCCTGTGCTCATCTCGCTATATATTCGGGACCGTCGCGCACGGCTCGTCCAATGCCTCTCGGGGGCGTACTTCATGAAATCTTTGAAGGCCGGGTTCCCGATTAACTCCCGAACAACGTCAACCACGGGCCGCTTGAACATTATATGTTCGCGCGCGTATCGACCGCGCCCCACCCCGAGGATTTTTGCCATCCAACTGGGCCCGTGCGGAAGCTTGTCCACGTCGATTAACATCTGCCGATTATTCGCCCAGGGTGTTTTGCCCTTGTACTATTGCTCGGTAAGCCATCTATCGGAACAAGAGAGTAATAAATGTACTCACGATGGAACTCTGTAGATGCCTTGTTCGCGCATTTCCGGAGAGGCCGGTAGTCATTAACAACTCGGCGGCCTCCATGGTCTCTGGATTCGCGAGGGGACCGCATGACTCAAGATACGCCGTGAGGTTTCGAGGAACGGCTCGGTCGTTCGATATTGGACTACCGGCCGTGCCTTCGGGGAAACGTTCCACATATGGATTCCAGCATGTCCGGCCGTTGTCGGACCACTTGCGGGGGTCGTTGTAACGTAACGGTCGGCCGTCATCGCCGATCGCGGAAGCGCCCGAGCCGCTTGCTGTTGGGTGTGGGCGTGACGATGGTCCAGGGATTTTGTACTCACGCTCGCGCCACGCGCGAGCGTTGGCCTTCGTCCTATTCATGTGTGGTGATCGACATTTTGGCGTGGCCATGATGTGGCGATCACGGTCGGTAGGATCACCGAAGGGGTTCTCGCAGTATGGACAGGCATAGCGTGAGTCGCAGGTTTCGAACTCGTCCAGAAGATGAAAACGCCCTTTAGATATTAGTAACATTCGACGCGCTGAGCGCGCGATTGGGTTTGAGCGTGTCATAACGCGGGGACTTAGGTTTTTTCAGAGAAGGGAACACGTATTTCTCTTTTGATTTATCCCGCTGGTACTTATTGAACTTGCAGCCCCACCATCTCATCCGACCTCCAGCCACCGACGCCGGCTGTGTGTCACAACCCTGTACTATCTAAGGTGTGAGCTCGCTCTTATGTCCGTCGAGGGACTCGGTACGCTTCGCGCTTGTGCTAAAGGCGTCTTGTTGCGACCCGCTTGTGGGTGCGCCTCGTGGCTACGATGTGGACCGCGGTCCCTTGGC
>WSTJ01001583.1:0-11822 GCA_019623705.1 Ceratobasidium sp. 428 | reverse complement strand
GCTGTACATATTCCAGCCCCACCAAAAGAGAAAACCATCCGAGCCGCTCGAGAAATGATGAAGAACGTGCAGGGCTCTAGTGCAGGTAAAAGCGTACTTCCACATCTCATACTTCACAAGAATTAACTTCGTGACGAATAGGTGCTGGGAGCGGAGAATTTCATGTCTACAAGCAGAGCAGAAGGCGAGAGTACGAGCGAATTAAGATTATGGAAGATGCGTCGAAGAAGGTATGGACCACGCGGGAACTCACGTTTATAGCCTTCCTCACACAAGCATGCAGGAGCAAGAAATTGCTGAATTTGAGCAGCGAAAGCGAGAACGAGAAGAGCAAGGCGAGGCGAAGACTGCCAAAAATCGGGCGAAACGGCAAAAGAAGAAAAATCGTGCCATGGGCAAGGCTGGTCAGTCTAACGCGGAGGCCACGAGCACCGGCGAAGACCCTACGAAACGACGAAGACTTGCAGCGGATGGCGCTAGCATTGTGTTTCGACGACCCACTGATGCCAGCGACGAAGATGATGATGAACCTAATATCCCAATCCCCGTCCGAACCACTTCAGACGAGTCCAATCTTCCTACGCTCCCCCCAGACGTAAAAGTCGTGGAACCCACTCAAATAATCATTCACGACGACTAGATAACTTTATGAGCAAACGTCCAGGTTTAGGTCATGTAAAATACTGAGTATCAAGCTGTATAACTATGGTGGTTTACTTATGGTTCCAGTAGCTCTGCGTAAGCATCATCCAAAGACATTTCCATCCGCTTCACACGCTCATCTCGCAACATCCTATACCGCATTCGTTTTGTGGTAAGAACTTGAAAGACTCTAATATAAGAAGGTACTTGCCTAGCGTCTACTCGCGCATCTTCTCCCTCTACAGCGAGTCCAGCCTGAGCTGTTTTTGCTTCAATGATCTAAAATGGCAAACCGAGATTAGACGTTCGTGTGAAACAGGCATAGATAACTCACAAAGTGGTTATCGCAATGTGGGCAATACTCGTCGCTTTCCTCGAACCGTGTCATGTCCTTCCGGAATGCCTTACGGCACTTTTTACACATGAAGACCATATCTGTAGTTTTTTTTATAGTGTGGTCCGAGACCTCGGCGTGACATTCGGGGCAGTCGAACCATCGTTGACAACAAGGTGCGCGGATTGCAGCCTGCGCGTTCAGAATATGTTTGCTTGGTCCTGTTCAGTTTAGAAGGGGGACACTTAAAAAAGTGCTTACCACATATTAAATAAACAAGTCCAGATGCTACAGCGACGTTGGAGTAGAGTTGTTGAAACACCTGAGCTCAAGTACGTTTAGGGTATGGTGGCGACGTGGTGATTGGCTTAATTGCCGGCTATGCTGTTTGACATTTGATCCGCGAGAACTTTATTTGGTCTTATTGACCGTTCAGTACAGGGTGACAAGCGCACGACTCGTCTCACATCCGTTCAAAGCCATAGCAGACTACTCTTCCAACCCTGTCGCATATTTTTAACACAAAGCTTCATAATCATACATATTAATACATATATTTAAGCGTTTTGAAACTCCGGTTTCCGTTTATCAATAAATGCTCTCATCCCTTCCTTCGAGTCGGCCTATAAAAAAACTATAAGTTTGGGCTTATGGAACTCTCATCCAAGGAGCTTACCATTGAGAACGATGCATGATAAAGTCGGCGCTCGAAGCGCAGACCTTCAGAGAGCGGCAGGTCTTCGGCTGCGGAAGTACCAAGTGTTACTCAGCCAGCCATTCTCAATGTTTCAGCATGTCGCAACATACCTCGGTTGATACTTTCTTTTGCCATGAGCAGCACAGGCCGAGACATGCTAGCCATTGCAGAACCGGCTGCAATAGCAACCTCAAGCGTCTTTTCTGGCGGCACAATTTTGGCAACAAGTCCGGCTTGCTCTGCGTCGCTGGCGGACATGGACTCCCCTGTAAGGATCATGTGCATTGCCTAGATATATCCGTGTGAGTATATTGAGATTTTGCTCATACATACGCTGGTCGGGTGTTTCTCTACTGACCTTAGCCTTTCCGATAGCCCGAATCAATCTTTGAGTCCCGCCTAAAGATACCATCTTATACTACGCTCTAATCCTGAATTGGGCGAACGTACCAGCGCCTGGAATCGTCCCAATTTTGATTTCTGGCTGACCGAATACCGCATTCGTGCCGGCTGCGGTGACATTTTAGCTCTATGCGTCTCAGACGAATATCTAACACACCGTAGATGATATCACACATCATTGCAAGTTCGCAACCCCCTCCAAGCTACCGAAGCGCCGCTGAAATTAGATACTACTGCGAGATAGATGAGCAATGAAACCTACAGCGTAGCCATTAACGGCGGCTATAACCGGTTTTCGAGCAGCAGCAATTCCGTCAGCAAGGGATTGAAGAAAGTTGCCCATGTATGCATTCACAAACGTGAGCTTTTCGAGCTCCTTGATGTCCGCGCCCGCTATCCCACCCTTGTAAGCTTTGGTTATTCTTCTTCCTCTACCTTACTACTTACCAGCGAACACCTTCTCGCTGAGTCTCAAAGCATGAGTAGACATACCACAGGCTGGATCTGGCTCTCTCTCACCTCCCCGTAATAACTATTGCACCGATTTCATCGTCGGCCTCGAAGCTCTGAACAGCACCCAGCAATTGCTCAATGAGCAAACCCGAGAGCGCATTCAAAGCTTTTGGGCGGTTTAGCTTCACAATGCCAACGCCTTCCGACCTAGCAACGAGGATGAGATCTGAAGAGGACATGGGGAGGGGATGAAGTCGGAATGAGTTGGATGGTGTGGAGAGAAAGGAGGTGTATACGGAATGCGGAATAGAAGTGAAGCCCCAAATGGGTGAACCACCCGCTAATAACTGACTCTTGAGCCCTGATAACCGAAACCCAGGTCGGCACCTGGGGTTCACGCGGAGGATCCACCTTACAACTTGCCCGAACGAGCATCCCGCATGCCGCTGACACGTATGATCCTGAAATGATGGGTATGATCCGCCGAAATCGTACACTGGATGGGACTGAGTGCAAGCGCTGGTGTCGAATGGACAGACATGTGATAAAATGCTGTTAGTTACCCTGACCGAAACGTCGAGCCCTTATTCGACGCCAACAACCGTAGACAAGCATTGAACGCACTCGAGACATCGGAGCAGAAATAAATTGTATGTGTGCCAAGCCGGCAAGCCTTATATCATAAAAGCAATTCTTTTAGTGTATGACGTGATTAATGGACAGTCATCAAGTGAGCTCGTCAGCAAACTGGTACCTTTGGAGTTGACAGAGTGGCTGATCAGGGGACGGTGGCAGTGCTTTTTACCGCATGGCGGTGAGTCTAACGAGGCAAAAGGGGAACCTAGTCAACACGACCAACAGTTGAACCTCGTCTGAACTTCGTTGGCCGGCACTCTCATCGGCAAAATACTCGAACGGACCCGAAGGATCTATAGTAACTCCTGGGAAGGCCTTTACCATTCTTGTAACTTTACTTCCAGGCTCTGCCCGAACCCATCCATGTCCGCTGATGTGTGTATTTACCTGTCCAACTTCACGCTTGTCTTCTTGACATCTGCAATAACTCTCGCGTGCGGCATGCCATCTGGTCTCATAGCCAGATCCGGCGCATTCCTTCAACACAGCATGCGACTCATGGTATATCCACAATGGTGCTGAGAAACCCCGGTGATTCGCGACTCTGGCGGGCCTTGTCTGGGCATGCGGTCGCTTGTATTATTGGATGGAGCCACTTCTTTGTGCTTTTTTTCTGGCGCTACCGTAAACTATACGCTTGGAGAGTTGTGGCTTTGTATCAACTTTTGACAAACTAGGCGAAGCGACATTCGCCATTCGACTGTGAGTATGCCATGCCAACAAAGTCAAGAGATCCACCCGTGTGCTCCGACAATTCACGACACACGGTCGGCAGATTCTGAGGCCTTCAGTTCGGCTCTCGCGAAGAATGGAGACATTGCACGAACATATATTGTTTTTGCGTAAGTTTTGGATGTATAAATGTTCTGCATCGACTCGCTGGTTTCTTCATCGGATCCCCTTCCCTCCCGGTCGCAGCAATGCATATCGCTCCAGAGTCTATCGCAACCCTTTCTCCCGATGACCAGGCCAAGTTCGTCTCATTTGGTATTGGCCCGAGCTATACGCCGCCGTTTGCAACGGTGCACGCAGCGTTCGAGCACCAGGTGTCGCTCAACCCCTCTGCTGTTGCTATCGAGCACGATGGAAAGTCGGTGACTTACCTCGAACTCAAACGAATGTCCGATCGCCTTGCTGTGGCTCTCACGCAGCATGGCGTCAAGCCAGGCGACCGAGTGCTTTTGCTCGTTCAACGAAGCATCTCTATGGTTGCTGGCATGCTCGGTATACTGAAAGCTGGAGGTGGGTTTCAACTTTCTCTTCGCCTTGTAGGTTTGGTCTGATGCATTTAATTTTCTTTCAGCTGCATATGTCCCACAAGGTAACCAATCTACTCTATCTCATTGACGCAGTTTCACGAACGCTATTCTCCAGATGGTGGCATTGTTACAGATTCGACTCTTGCCCACATCATACCCGATGCAGGTGTCCAAACAGTTGTCTGTCTTCGAAAGTTTGCTCCCAGAGTCCTCAATTCTGGTATGCTAACTAAGTATTGCGACCATGTAACACCATTAACATATCTTCTTAGCGACTTTGGTAATCGAAGACATTGTCGACAACAGTTCATATGATCAGCCACTCGAGTTGGATGGAAAATCGACTGATGGGTTAGTTACTTCAGTACAAGTTGTCTCGACTTTTCTAACAAGGCACCAATCTTTTAGTGCTTATGCAATCTATACATCAGGTAACTAATAATCTTACCCACTGTTTGCGAAAGCTAACCTCGTCACTACAGGCACAACTGGCAAACCGAAGGGCGTAGACGTCATGCACCTGAGTGTCGTAAACTTGCTTCTGACCGACCCCGGTCGCGTTGGCATGCGCCCTGGCCGTCGCGTCGCTCAGCTTCTAAACGTCGCCTTCGATATGGCCCAGTGGGAATGCCTTGGAAGTGTCACCAACGGTTGCACTCTGTGCATTCGTGGGTCAGATTGGAAGAAGGTCATGAGCAGGTGAGAGCTTATTTGGTCGAATTTTTGCCAAGCTCTTACGCGTAACCACCTACAGCGTGGACATTGTGATCGCGACCCCCTCCGTGATGCAACTATACGACCCAGTGGATTACCCAAACATCAAGTTTGTAGCCACAGCAGGAGAGCCTTGCCCAAAGCCTCTTGCCGATAGGCTGGCCGCAGCCGGCGTGGCTTACTACAACTCTTGTGGCCCTACAGAGGTTTGCACTTTTGGTTCAGTATTCGAGCGCATATATGCTCATATGACATCCTAGGTTACTATCGTGAACACGATGACGCCATTGCCTCATAGTGTGGGCGATGAGATGAACATTGGCAAACCTTTGCCCAATAACACCGTATATGTGCTCGACGAAGAGATGCGACCGTTACCCATTGGAGAAACCGGTATGTACTTAAATAAATATTTACTGTGGATTGTCTAATTTAAGATCCCAAAGGAATTATGTGGGGTGGCGGTGACTGCGCCGCACGTGGCTACATCGGCTTACCAGAGCTAACAGCCAAGAAATTCAAGCGGGATCCCTTCTTAAACGATGGGTAAGCGTTCCTTATGCTCTTTGCCGCGGTAGAAGCATCTAAGCGTATATTTAGGCGTCTCATGTTCAACACGGGAGATCTCGGAAAGTGGCGCGAAGATGGATCGCTTATTCACCTTGGCCGAGCAGACGATCAGGTTTGTGAACCGAGAGAGTTCCGCGCTCCGGTCGGACTAATAATCATCTAAAATAGGTCAAGATCAAGGGCTTCCGTGTAGAACTGGATGGCGTTTCAGCGGCTTTGGAGGTCAGTTATTCACCCATACCTCGTAACTTATGGCTAATGCGCTGCTAGGCTGCTGAGGGTGTTACCACTGCATGCGCTCTACTTATAGGGAAGGAACTCGTCGGATTTATCCATCCAGATACGGCGGATATTGAGCAGGTCAAAGAGGCCTGTGCTAGAGTTCAACCATACTATGCGCGCCCAACGCGATATATCACGCTCGCGACAGTCCCCAAGACCGCCAACGGGTAAGCAGAATGCTCCACAACTAAGCGCCAGAAAGTATATTAAACGATCTACTAGGAAAATTGACAAACGGGCGTTACGTGCGATGGTCGAGGTGCCTGTGCCAGTGATCGTTACCACGACTAGCGACTCTGCCGAGGTTCCCAACGCGGTAGTGAACATCGAGACTCCACCCTCAAAGCTACAATTTACGCCATTCGTCGCTGCTACCACCAAAGCTGTCGAAGCCGATTTTTCGAAGAGGTTGTCTGTTGCTTCAGTCAATATCGGAAGCATGTGGGCTCAGCTTCAGGAGTCCCCTGCCCCATCGCAGTCGCCGCAAATCACCAACGAGTCTTTCCGGCCGTTTATTGAAGAGACTGCGTCACTGGTCAGCTATACCAAAAAGTCCCGTCAAACCATTTCGTCGGCGACGTCTCGCTCGAGTTTACGACATGACGAAAGCGATAGCAAGTACGATGTCTCAAAGGAGACTCCAGGCGATCTTATCGCTACTCTACCCCACCTCACATCTACCGGCGCTGTGACTGCAGCTGCGGCCGAAAAGGGAGGCAACGCCTGGGACGGATATCTCGACGACGAGCTGCCTGAGAAGAACGAGCCAAAGGTCGTACGCAACCTTCGCCACATCGTTTTCTCTCTCTACCGTAGGCTATTTGGGGTCGTTTTCATCGTCAACATGTCGATTTTTATCCATGCACTGGTTAAGGGAGGGCTCCCTGCGAAGCACATCGGAACGATTGTGGTTGGAAATATTTGTGCGGCCGTTTTGATGCGACAGGTGATATACCGTGTATATGCGCGCAGGAACACACGCTAACTATTTGGGGTGATAGGATTACGTTTTGAACCTGATTTTCAACATCGCCTGTGCGGTTCCTATATCCTGGCCTTTGGCCATCCGTCGGATTGCTGGACGTGTTTACCACCATGGAGGCGCTCATTCGGGCAGCGCCATCAGCGCTGTCGTCTGGTTGATATACTTTAGTAAGCGGGCTTTGGTCATCAACATTCACCATTGCTGACGCTTTTCCCAGCTGAGGAAGTTACTCGAGATGTCGTGCGCCATCGCGGAGCGTCTATCGCAACTGTCGTGATTACCTACTTAATTTTGGCCCTATTAGTCGGTACGTCTGCATGCCAGTGGGTCTACAATTGGATGTATGCTGACCGGTCTTCTACCTAGTTATGGTTTGGTTTGCGTATCCTAAGAAGCGGTCGACAATGCACGACAACTTCGAGCGTACTCATCGGTTCATGGGGTAAGACTTTGATTCGTTTAAGTGCTCACCACCCATTAACCAATCTCCTCCAGATGGGCCGCAACTGCACTCGTATGGGCGTTAGTGGTTCTACTGACAAACGACTACAGAGAACCTGGTCAAAGCCTTGCACATGCTCTGCGACATAACGCATCGTTCTGGATGACATGCATCATTACCCTTGCAATTGCCTCCTCTTGGCTTAGGCTGCGCAAGGTTAATGTGCGCTCCGTCGTGCTCTCTAATCATGCCATCCGCCTCTACTTCGATTACGCCAACCCCAAGACCGGCCACTTTGTGCGCGTTTCTAAATCCCCGCTCATGGAGTGGCATTCGTTCGCGACGTGAGTAGAACACCATTTCACCTCTGGATTAAGCCAATGCTAACCTCCGCTTAGAATCCAAGAGCCAGGTGTTCCTGGGTTCAGCCTTGTCGTCTCTCGTGCTGGCGACTGGACAGGTAAAACCATTGAGAACCCACCAACTCAGCTCTGGGTACGGGGTATCCCAACCTATGGTGTCCTTCGCATCGTCCCACTCTTCCGTCGTATGGTCATCGTCGCAACTGGCTCCGGTATCGGTCCTTGCGCCCCCGCAATCTTCGAGAAGCGCACGCCCATGCGTCTGCTCTGGACGAGCCCTGATGTGCGCAAGACCTTCGGAGACGAGCTTGTAGACAAACTTCTCGAGGCGTCACCCGATGCCGTGATTTACGACACACGCAAGCATGGCAAGCCAGACATGGTGAAACTTACGCTGCGCTTGGTGCGCGAGTTTGACGCGGAGGCAGTGGCCATTATCAGTAACCAAAAATTGACGGAGAAGGTTGTGTACGGGATGATGAGTCGGGGTATTCCTGCGTTTGGTGAGTTTTGAATGCCGCTAGAACATGCTGTTTGCTCATCCCTCCCCGTATAGGCGCTATCTGGGATTCATGATTGGTGAATGTGTGATGAATAGTCCTCCTGCATTTAGATCAAGCCAGTACGCGCGCAGTACGCTACCTAGTACCTAATTTCTTGGTTCAGCCTATAGAGTTTTGTATGTTGTATGTTGAACTTACAGTAAAAAAACAAATAAATTTCGCTTTTTCCTCCTAGCTAAATAGTTTAAGCGAAATTAATGTCAGAGCTCCTGAGGATCCGCGCAAGGCATACGATGTTGCATACACCATGTTAGCTCAATTGCTTCCAGTCTGGAGTCGCATATGCTCGGGTCTTGGGTGCGGAATCCAGACTCCCCGTTTCTGGGAGCTAAATCCGCTGGGGTGCTTTTCCCGTTCGGTTGACCGGTTACGCACAATAACCGTGCAGTGGGAGACTTCTGGGGAAGGAAGGCTTGAGGCGATTAGCAGGGTCGCTACTTGCCCCTCAATGCTGCTTCCCACTGTCAGATGGAGCATATGCTAGCTGGGCGGACGGAGTTTGAGGGAAGATGTCTTGCCGAGCACGTCAAGTCGCGCAAGCTGCTTTGGCACCGCCGTTACCCCATAAGCATTAACCTAGTCTGATGAACCGGTGCGCAAGCGTTTGAGCCACTCCTATGTCTCTCGTTTGGTCCGATGTGGATGGAACTTCCCACCCTTTACGCTTCGCGGTGGTGACAATATCCGCATCACGATGAACTGACAGGTTTAGATTTCGTAAATAGAATTAAGAGTGGGAATGGAAAATTAGAGCGCTTACTATTGGCTCATTCCACTCTTGGACGTCACGATTGTGCCTCGCCACGAGCCATCCGATCATTTCGATCACTCTCGATTGGAGAAGCTCAGAAGCACATCTAGTCATCGGTGCGGGGATAACCACGTGAGGAAGACCGGCAAACTGTCGGTTATTCGGCATCTGATGCGGGAGGCTCATCGAAGAGCTAGCTGCTCAGGAACAGCGGAATATTGCGGCTCATTACTCACAAGTGCTCACCAGCCCGACTGCAGGGATATTGGAGTCTAGGGATGGTCGAATGCTGTTTAGGGTCGAACCAATCCACGGCCTCCACGCGCTCTAACCATTGTTGACTCCAAGTGACATGACGGGTCAAACCAAAGATAGTAAATCATGGATTGGAAGCGTCAAGCCGCTACCAATAATACACCGTGGGTAGGAGCTAGAATAACATCCCTTCTCTAAGCTCCGGAGAAATGAGTAAATCGCGTAGCAAACTTGCAAGCTGACGCAAAAGAAATGACAGAACCACTTGCCAGTAGGTTGGATGTCATGCGGTTCACATCAATCCTCCAGCTCACGTCGCAGTCCCCTATGGATCTACCCTCTCTACCCAGAGCCCAATCTCCTTCATGCGAGTCCCCTCTACTCGCTATCTTCAAAGTCTCGTAGATCTGGCTTCTCGCGTTCGACAACAATAGTAGGTATTGGAGCCGGAACTGGCTTGGGGGGTTTAGGCGCCAATTCCATGCCAATAATCACCAGCGAGACAAGACTTAGCACTCCCAGCACACCACGGCTAATATTGACCCATTTTGCTTGCTCGATTTCAGTTCTGTAGGGCTCGAGTTAGAAAGCGGGAGGGGGGCAAGGTGTGTCTGAGCTCACCGGAGGTCGCTGATTTTAATGGTTGCCCGGTGATTGAGTTCCTGTGCGACTATCAGCCTATGTCCGCGGAGAAGAACCACCTTGCTGTGTGCACCTGCTTACCTCTATGGCGATCTCGCTCGCTTTTGCATCTGCCCGGGTTTCATTCTTGCGATCGTTGATCTCCATTTCGATGCTAGTTAATGATGCACATATATATTCCTACTCAATTCCGACTAATTGAATTTGGCTTACTCGTGTTTTAGAGTTGCAATGTCCTCTTTGAGTTTCCCATTTAGTGCATCAACGTCCCTCCGGAGTGCAGTTGACGCGGTACGTAACGCAGCAAATTCGCTTCGCGTTCGCATCGTCAATTCGGCCCTTAGCTCTGATAAAGCAGCTCGGAACAAATAGGCTTGCTGACCGGACAAGTAGAACTCGGGTTAAGGGCAAGCCGGGTAAGACTGCCAATATACTGTTGGTACTTACATTATCCAGATCCCGAACACCAAATATCTCTTGTTTCACACGTCCGAATCGCACAACTAGAATAGCTCTCGAAGCTCTCATGAGTGCCCGCGCAATCGGAGTCGGAAACGACGGCTCGAGGACAGTTACAAAACGGTGTGTATCGAATGCATTGACCCTTGTAATATGCTGTAGTTCATGTGCTTGCGACAATTGGGGAAGTCCAGAAGAAGATGTCGAGGCCGTGGGGGAGGATGAGACTTGTTTGATCACTTCGAGCTGGACATTGGTGTTGGAATCATCGGTTTCAATTTCATTGCTTGGTGAGTTGGCGTCTTCTACAAGTTGGTACGGGGAGTTGAAAAGTTTGATTGACGAGTGGAGGGTACGTCTGAGCGCGATAGGATGAACGCGGTGGATCATTTTGAGACGATCTGGGACAAAGTCACCTGACTATAGGTTAAGGGTTCTGCTGAGTCACTATACAAGCCTAAAAACCCTCAAAATTACTCTCAAAATACAATATGTGGGCACGGGTACGAGTCTTAAGTGCTATGAGAACTGACTAGAATCGTTCTACATATCCCATGGAACCTCTTGATTTCCTATGGGGTACATGATTTGTAATATATATTGTCCCTGAACTGGACCCTTCGGTCACGGAAGCAAATTTTGAGATCGAAATTACGCTGTAACCGCGACCATGGCGAGGCTCAAGCAAAAGGGCAAGTCTGGCGCAGCTAAAGCATACATAACTCGCTCGTCTGCTATAAAGAAGCTACAATGCTCACTAGCTGACTTTCGGAGACTCTGTATACTGAAGGGTGAGCGTTGTTATTCCTTTGACAACTATTCTGTCGCTCATACTAGGGCTAGGAATCTTCCCTCGAGAGCCTAGGCACCGTAAACGAGCGAACAAGGGGTCTTCGGCACCTACGACATTCTACTATACCAAGGATATTGCATATTTAACCCACGAGCCTATTCTACGCAAGCTCCGCGAACACAAGGCGTTCGCAAAGAAGCTCGCTCGAGCTCTGGGAAGGGGGGAATGGAGCAGCGCTAAGAGTCTAGAGGAAAACAAGCCGGTGTATACATTGGATCATATTATCAAGGAGCGGTGCGTAGCTGTTTTAACGCCAAATATTTGCAGAGTTTATTGGGAACCATTGTCTGGCCAGGTATCCCACGTTTATTGACGCACTAAGGGATATTGACGATGCATTATGTTTGATCCACTTGTTCGCCGCTCTGCCTACCTCTCCTCAAATTCCAAACTCGCTCATTGCGAATTGTACACGACTGTCGGCAGAGTGGCAGCTATATGTGATGCGAACACATTCGCTGCGCAAAGTGTTCCTATCGATCAAGGGTATATATTTCCAGGCGGAAGTAATGGGCCAAACA
>WSTJ01001582.1:0-11823 GCA_019623705.1 Ceratobasidium sp. 428 | reverse complement strand
CGTGTCTTGGTGAAATATTTAGAGCGCGACCGTGGCTGCGTTGTCGTCGACAAGCAGGCCGATGTTATCAAGTTCGTGGAGGAAGGTACTTCTGAGGAAGAGATTATTACGACCATTGATAAAGGTATCCTGGAAATGTCAATCACGGCCAGCAAGCTTCAGGAACAAGTCGACGAAATACAGAGGCGGATAGAAGAGTAAGTTCCGGTTTGCCATGCACCTGACAAAACCAATGACCTCTGGCTAGGCGGGCAGAGAAAATCAACTCTATGCTACGAAAGAAGCAAAATGATCTAGCTTTGTCGTTGCTTCGATCTCGCAAACAGCTTGAGGCGCTTCTTAAGCTACGACTAGGCGCTCTAGAAACTGTTCAGACCGCGTTAATGAAAGTGGAAACGGCTGCAGGCGACGTCGCTGTAAGTCCGGATTGTTTTGCTTGCTCGCGTACCCGATTGACTTAACCTAACCTAGATCATGAAAGCTTACGAGACGTCCACTGCAACCTTGAAGGAGTTATTAGCAGATCCGCGGCTTCAGCGTGAACATATCGACCAGACCATGGAAAACATGGCTGATGCCCTCGCCAATCACAAGGAGGTGGAAGAAGCGATTGCGCTAGGGGGCGTCCCATCAGACCCCACGGAAGACGAAGAATTAGCGAATGAGCTACAAGCATTGGTCGAGGAGAATGAACGCGAAGCGAAGGAAGTCCAGGCAGCCAAGGAACGTGAGGTGGAGCAGGCGAGAGAGGAGAAGGTGGCCGCGGAACTAGAACGTTTGAAACTTCAGACACCTCTTCCATCTGAACTTTCAACCACTCCAGATAAGTCGAAGGAAGCCGTCCTCAACGAAGCGTGATCGTTACCCGAGACAAATATTGTACACTAGAGCTGCTATCATACGCACACTATTTATTATACATGACATACTGCTTCAATTGATGCTGTTAGGCGCACCTAGGTTTCAGTTCTCGACCATGATGCGATCTAGGGCTAATATCGGGTGCCATGACCGTGGGGTAAAACCACAGATTTTTCTCTAACCATCGGTTAGCAGTAGAAACCATGATATATGCGCTGATTTATCCCGCTAAGCATCGCCGAAGTGCTGATATAGAGCTATTTACTGACTTGCGCCGACGTGAAAGCTACCTGAAGAATATTCTATTAGGGGGGATAGGATAATCGTTTCGCAGTTTTTTGGTGCTCGATCACGTGACCAGCCGCCACTTCAAGTTCGACACCAACTATATATTGACTTTGCTAACACTGAGATAAAATGGCGCAACCCCCTTCGTCTACGAGTTTCCAACCTCGTTTACCCACGGCCGCGACAACCGTACCGGCTGCGTCGACGGCTCCAGCGCCAACGACATCTTCTGCAACCTCCACTGCTCCACCTCAGTATTACCCTCAGCATCCTCTTATTCGGCCACCGATCCAATTCACTACAACCCCAGGACCCCCACTTACTCCGAGACCTTCGACAACGTCTACTGCAAATTCATCTGCGGGGCGGCCAACTACCACATCTACTCTTGGTGCAACTTCTTCCAGTGTGCGACCAGCTGCCCCAACTACAAGTTTTGTATCTAATGTAGCGAGCGCAAAGCAAGTGAAAAAGGTACCAGCCTTAAAGGGAACATTTGTGAAAGACCGTGAGCAATATCCCAGCTGCGTTTCCATTCATTCGTGGGATTTGACTTTACCTTCTGTTGGTAGTTCGACCGATGATGCATGCGTTTGGGGATCATCCAAATCCTGCGCCAGACACTGTGTCAGTGATGGAAGAAATTTTAATGGATTATATGACGGATGTGGTGGGATTAACAGCTTAACCTTGCATTCTGGTCCATGATTCACATGTTATTAGTGCACCACGGCGATGAAGAAAACGCGCAAGAACCAGGTGCAGATTGACGGTCTACGAGAAGCATTGTCCCACCCTGCAGATGCAAAGAAACTTGCACGTATGGAAGAGCTTCTGTTCATGCAGGAGGATATCAAACGGGCCAGGGCCCAGTTCAACGAGAAAGACGATCGGGGAGCACCATAGTTCAAGCTGTTCTGATCAGCGGGGTTTGCCGTTTGTTTGTGTCGTATTAGTACGCGTATACCCATAGCTATAGACAATGTAGTGAGCTATTCCTCCATAGCATCCGGTCGTTTGGAAGCCTGAACACCCTGTCCTCCACTCTCTTCCAACGATTTTGTGTGTTCTTTGAGCCATTCCTCCGATTCCCAGACTTTTGCGGAGTAAAATCAGTATTCACAAGGCAACTGAACACGACGGTCAACTGACCAGCACGGTTGGGATTCGCTTCTACCTTCATAGCCTTCGCGATGTTTACTTTAACTACTTTTCCGTGAATAACACTTGGTGGAGGTAGGTCAGTCAGTCTATGGTGCGAATGTGAAGCAAGAGCATATTTTACTTAAGGTCCATATTGTCGATTGCGTCTTGTGCATCTGCTGGTGACGAAAATGTAACAAAAGCAAAGCCTCTATGGCCTGTGGCTGCAGGAATGCTCACACTCAGTTGGTAAATCATCGGACCCTCTATTTTTACTCACGAGGCTGATCTCTGTGGATTGTGGGTGCAGGAGGTATTTGTACGTCCATTATATCGCCTATGAATAAGCCCAAGTCGTCAAACAACAAACATTGCACGTTCACGGCAAGGTTACTCACCAAATGCCGAAAATATCTCCATAAGCTCATTTTCGTTAGAGTCCTCATGTAGACCTCCAACGTATATTGTTTGTTTTCGCTTTGTTCCGCCGAAGTCCATACCGCAGTGGATGGGAGTCGTGGGGATGCCAGACGTCCAGAAGTTCACGTGATATGGCCAAATAAATCCCGCGCGCCATGATATAACTTAAATACACTAGTACAATTTACAAATAGGTATTGGTACCTAATTCTACTAGTGTGAATATACGAAGAGATAGGCATATACAGTAGTACTTTATACCACAAAAACATGGCATTAACTTATTTACGTCGAGAGGCGCGCCGTGATGATACCTGAGATGATTCTTGTGTAGCAGAGGCACGTTGGCTGCGCCGTGCCCAAAGTATTAGCCCCATAGTTGCGGCGTGGGTGGCATGGTACTTACCTCTGAGTTTTCTTCTTCCCTTTCCCCCTTGGCTCATCGACATCCATCTGATCCTGGCTAGGCGCAGCTTCCTCCTCTTCCATCTCAATCGTCTCCCCTTCGCCTTCTGCCTCCTCTTCCTCTTCCTCTTCATCGCCGCCTCTTACGACACGTCGATGTACATGATCTCCTTTTACTGCTTCTTCGCCCACTTTTCTTATATTCTGCTCTCTCCAACTCTGCTTGCACTGCGGGCACTCAAGAGCACGGTCACCTCGCGCGCGAACCCACGCAGTGTAGCAGTGTGTGTGCATACGGGAAGCGCAGTTCTCGGTACGGCAAGCCACACCTTTCGTTACGGGTTCCTGCTTACACTTAAGTAAATGATATTAACAAACCCATATTTCGAAGGGCTTACCATACAAGATGCACATTCGTTATATTCGTCCGGGTAAGTTTCGCGGAAGTAGTTCTGAAGTTCGACGAGCGAACGGGACGATAGAGAGTATCGGCCTCGTCTACAGCAAAGCGGACATTCAGAGGAAAGAATCACCAAAAGCACTATAATACTTACTTGCTTTTCAGTAACCATCCCTTGGCAACAAAACTTGAGAGCAGATATTCAGCCTCCGACTTGGTAATGCCCTTGCCTTGCAATTGTGAGACTTCACGAAGCGCAGCTGTTGCAGGAATGGAATACGCGTCGTTCTGAGACAGCACTATTTGTTCAACCTGGCAAAAAGCGTCAGAACCAATCGTGGATCCACCTGGTATAGATAGAGACGTACGACCAACTTAAAATATTGAATCTCGGTAGGATTGTACTCTGTGGCAAGCATAGTTGCCGGGTCTTGTTTCGTATTTATCTAAGGACATTTTAATCATTCACGCTTCGACGCGAAACAAACAACTTACAATCGCCCATATTGTCTCTCCAGTGCACTCATCCTTGGCGCTGCTTAGACGAAAGTCAAACCTTTCAAGCTACAAAAGAATAAGCCATCTCCACTTTAGCCACTTCATGAACTCACATCTCTATTTACTTCAGCAATAAAGCTACCTCCATCCTCAGTCACAAAGCTGCGCTCGTCATACGCAAAGTTCAGCGCAGGGTTTAGTTCTAATCAACGTCAGCCGAGATAGCCACAACCAATATTAGAAGCGTGAACTGACCCAAAGTCGCGGCCATACATCGCTTAAATATTACTTTTGCGGTTGCTTCTGACACCCACCTACGCTGCATCATAGCTTGAATGAACAAACGCTTATAGTCGCTCTTGCTGACAACCATGATAGTGGTAGACGAAGTAAACGCAAAGGATAAAAACGATCGCCGTTCAATCCCTGCCTGGCGTCGAAACACGTGACTTCTCACTAATCTCTTTCCCACTTTCACACCAGCCCTTTCAGCGACCCTTGTCCCCCAACATGGCATTTCTGCGACAAATCCATAATGCAGCCGACCTTGTAAGCTAACTTCAAACTACTCCGAGGGGTTACTACAGGCCCAGTCTGTATACAGGAGACTCTTCTTACCAACAAAGCTTCTGGTTTGGTGGTGATCGACTTCCATGCCACCTGGTGTGGACCCTGCCACGCAATTGCGCCTGTTTACAACCAACTCAGCCAGCAGGTAAACACTTTGAATATCTAGGCGAGCTATTTTCTAATATATTTTCCAGTACACCCATGTCGCATTCGCCAAGGTTGATGTAGATGCAGTCCCTGATGTTGCTAAAAAGTGAGTAATCAGTGATGGGCGTTTCTCGTAATTTAACCCTGACCATCCTGCCAGGGTATATAACACGCATGCGTATAGAACTTGCTCGGAGCTAATTTAACATAGTACGGAATAAGCGCAATGCCGACATTTTTGTTCATCAAGAACAAGGTCGTTGTAGAAACCATTCGCGGGGCGGACAAATCTGCCTTGGAGAGCGCTCTCACGACACACGCCCCGCCTGCTCCAGCACCAGCTTCCCTGGGTGAAGGGCCGTCTGTAAAGGATGAATCTGCCGCCTCAAAAGACGTGAGCAGTATCATTTCGATAGCGTATAGTGCCTAACTTAACCGGTCTTTATTGTAGGTCTCTCTCCTCGAGTACTTAGACTCGACCCAGCTCAACTGCCTCAATGAATCTGACACGCATAATGTCAAAAGTATTCTGGGTAACAAAATAAGAAACACAGGCAAATCCTACTTGGAAAGTGACTCCGATGAGCAGTTGCTCATAAACCTCTATGTACGGAGCGTAAACATCTCATATATTTCCAAACTCACGCCATCCAATCCTGCAGTTCAACCAGTCGGTTCGCATTCGGTCAATTATTATCCATACGGTTGATGCGAGCCACGCCCCCAAAACTATAAAGCTTGCCATCAATCGACCAGCACTTGGATTCGAAGATGTAGAATCAGCGGCCGAACCAGAAATGGCTCAAGTTTTCGAAGAACTATCTCCTGAAGATATTGCTAATTCTCGACGGATTCCACTACGCTTTGTTCGATTCCAGAGTGTAACAAGCCTTCACGTAAGTTGCGCTTTGAATCTTAGAGACGCATATGATTTTTTGACATGAGCTCCCTAGATTTTCGTTGCTTCCAACCAAGGGGGCGAGGACGAGACTCAGATTAATGCTATTGACGTTTTCGGTCAGCCTGTGGAGACCACCAAGATGGCTGGGTTGCGTCAAACAGAAGATTAGACACTGCTGTGATAAACCCATGATTACAACGTCGAGTTCCTGTGAACGTGAGCTCACTAAAAATCATATCCAGCTTAAATTCCGAAAGTAAACCCAAAATGCGATATTCAATTTTACGTTCACGTCAAGAGTGCATACAGCTTCAATACATGAACCACCAGAGAAATCGTGCCAAAAAACTGCTGCGATAAACGACCTACCAGCTCAAACTTAAGACTGAGCTGGGTTGTTCTCCGCGAAGTATTCATGGCTGTCAGCATTGTCAATTGCTTGGTCAGGGTTCGACTTGGCCAAGCTCTTGGCGCCAGTTTGGCCGTAGACGTGGTCGTCGGTGCCGCCGTTGTTAGTGAAGTGGGATTGTTCGTGGACGATTGTTCCGGCACGAGAGTCAGTGCCAGTGCTATAGTTGAGATACTGTTAGTCTTCTTGGCTTTCAGGATTTACAGCATACACTTACTTAGGGGCCGACCAGAAAGCGCCACAGAGGTAAACATATCCCGGGGTGTCGGGGTAGACGTAGGCGTAGGTGCCAGAATCCGTGCTGTAGGTGGGATTTAAGTTAGAGTACTGGAGATCAAATTTTTTAGTGGAAGATGGCTAACCATGTGCAGTCGTAGGTGCTCGCGGTAGGATCGGTTCCAATCAGGCTGTAGTGGGACTTGACGGTGCTGAAGCGAGAAGAGGTGAAGGTACCGAACCAGGTCTAACCGGTCACTATTATTAACGATTGTCCAGAACACCACAAGCATCATTGAAACGTACTGTATAGCGAGCGGTACCGCTCGAGATTCCGGCAAGATACTTGCTTGCGTTGGCAACGTAGGTATTGGCCGAGTTAGCTGCGGTGGTAATCTGAGATTGTTGAGTAGACGAGCAGCTCTTGAATCCAATCGCGCGGCGAGCGAGGCTGCTCTTGTCGTGGTTGGGCCTTCCTTTGAGAGAAACTAGCTTTCCTCCAAGGCCGAGTTCGTGCGTCTGAGTATCGGTATCGGCAGTTACCGTCGCGAGCTTGCCAGAGGCATCGACGTATTGGAAGACATTGCCCGCGGAGAACTAGGTATAGTAACCGTGGTTAAGTCCCGGCACCACACCATGCGCCTATATGCTTACCTGATATCGACCAGCGCCCGAGTGAGTGAAGTCGTACACGCCAGCAAGGTCGTGCGTCAACTCGAAGGACTGGCCAGGGGCAAGGACTGTGAACTTGGACTCATCACCAGACTTGAGTGCCAGCTCGGGGGAGCTAAAGATTCTTGTAAGCAGAAGCGATAAATAGTGGAAATCTTGAGCACTTACTATTTGACTTTGATTCCAGTGAATGCGGGAGTACCAGCAGCACCTTCAATCGCGAACGTGTTCGTGCGCCAGTCGCTCAGCACGGTGCGCGGGTCCTTCAACAGCTTGACGGTCTCAGAGCCAGTGTTGGTAAGAATGGCCTTGACAGTAAGATTGTCTACATCGTTGACGGCCGTAGGTCCTGTGACAGCGAGTTTAAGGGAAGGCGCGGCGGCAACGCACGCAGCGAGAGTGGCAATGATGGCAGAAGTGGCGGAGCGCATAGTGAGGCGTATGGTGGTTAGTCGAGCCTAGGCAAGTTGTCCGTTGGATACTTGAAGTTACGGATTCTTAGGGCTTATATATGCGCCAATGAGTATCGACCATTAGATTGCCCAACAAAGCAGGGTAATGGTGCAAGCGGACGCGGCAGCAGGGACCATGCTCGCGAATGGGCCGGACACCGACAACCTAACGTTGCTGTCAACGCGTACTTCGTTCATGCATCTATCTGTGTGGCCGTTGAGCTTCTATTGCCTTCGTGTATGCTAAAAGCGTGTCCAGAATACCAAACGCCAAGAGAGGAGGGACTTAGTCAGCGCCGAACATCGTGGTCAAGCGGTCTCAAGCATGCACTGACACGTTATCACTCTGGAAACCGAGTGCGCGTATCCTAATAATGGAACTATGTGGCTTCCGGCTGCTGCCAAGCCCACCCGCTAATGGTGAAGCAGAAGTGTGTCGCTTGCAAGGCTTGATTCCTGACCTATACTTATTTGGAAGTTAAGCTGCGCTCAACTTGGTCCTATGTTCGCGATGACAGTTCAAATCGGCTAGTTTCGTGCGGGTAGATTGCGATTGGTGTTCTCTCGTCGCCCATATGGAACTTCGCGGCGGACGCAACGAGGTACGCATGATCCAACTCGGCCGGCCGAATCAAGCACTCTCGGTCGTCGCCTAAACATAGCTGCGGAGATTCGGAAGCATGGTAATATGTGGCATATTCAGTATGATGCAATGTCGATGGTGGTGTACCGACGCTTAGCAGCATAACATGGAATTGGCATGGAACAGACCACGCGTGATCTCTCCGGTAAGCGCCCAGTCCCAACCACTATTAGGCGCCCACGACCAGCAGCCAACCAATTGGGGAAATGCGAGGCTGAAGCTGAGAAAGTGAGAATAGGCAGTGCCATGTGCTGGTACACTCCAGTAACGGGCCCCAGTACGACGTGGGGGAGCATAGTGCAGGGCTCACGAAAGCGCATTGGGCTTGCGTACGATGTATCGACCCGCAGTCGAGCCATGTGAGCGTTGCAAGTCTAATTAGACTTCGCGCTACTTGCTCAGTTGACGGATTGTATTTTCAGTGCTACCCGCCGGGAGTGGGCTGGGTATATGCGGGGTGTACACATGGTGATTGTGAACAACTAAGGAATCAACTTGGCCTTGTCTTGCCAATAAGGTAGTTTAACATTAGAATAGCTCACCTTCTTACTGCGGCCAAGCCTATCGGCCCATGGCACACTACTCCTTAATTCTGGAGGTTGACATATTCGGCAATTAATAGGTCTTCTCTATTCGTGGCATAGGTCCCAATGGGGGGTGGAAGGCAGATAAGGTGCGCGTGCTCACCCAGACGCCATCACTTGGAACCAAAAAGATCCATATCCCAGAGGTAGACAAGCATATGGCTACTCAGCTCTATCAAGGCGTCGAAGCGGAATCTCGCTCGCTGTCACACGGTTGGTTGGTACTCACGGACGTTCATGGAAATCATCAAATTTATTTGAGTAATACCAACATGTTCTAGACCAATACTCCGCATTCCTGCCATGCGAGTAATTTTCTTGAGTCAGTAGCTTAGGACTGAGCTGGGCTGTTCTCAGCAAAGTACTCGTGGCTGTCTGCGTTCTCGATAGCCTCATTCGGGTTCGACTTGGCGAGTGACTTGGCGGCGCTCTGGCCGTAAGCATAATCTTGGGTTGCAGCATTGTTGGTGAAGTGTGACTGCTCGTGAACAATGGTTCCGGCACGAGAATCAGTACCAGTGCTACAGATAGAATGATACATTTAGTAAAAAGCCTCGCAAAGCAAGTGCTAGTTGTCTACTCACTTGGGAGCCGACCAGAAAGCACCACAGAGATATACGTTGCCCGGTTGATCAGGGTACGTGTAAGCGTAGGTATCAGTCTCAGTACTTTGATTGGTTATTGTTTATCAGGCGAGTTGATGACAGGTGGGTATGCGCAAGTTAGGGGCTTGTGACTTGATACTGTGTGTTAGACAACACGCACCAGGTGCAATCATATTTGGTGTTGGTAGCATCAGTTCCAATGTTAGCATAGTGGGACTTGATAGTAGAAAGGTGAGAGGATGAATAGGTGCCGAACCAGGTCTACCAAGAAAGATAACCGCGGTTAAGCACCTGACAGAGAGTCTAATTTCAACAAATACATACCGTCCAGCGGGCAGTTCCGCTCGAAATAGTGTTCAGGTACGAGATTGTGTTGGCAACATAGGTGTTGCTGGAGCTCGCGGCGGTTGAGATCTGCGACTGCTGCGTGGACGAGCAGCCGTTGTAGCTAATAGCGCGGCGTTGGAGTCCACGGCGGTGAACTGGGCGGCCTTTGGAAGACGCGAGCTTGCCAGAGACAGCAAGAGTGTGGGACTGGGTATCGGCAGTGATGGTGTTGAGCTGGCCGTCGGCGCCAACATGTTGGAACAAGTTGGCAGCGGTGAACTAAATAGGTTGTGAATATGTGGCCAATAATTTGAGCAATGAACGTGACATACCTTGTAGTTACCAGCGCCAGAGGTAGTAAAGTTGTAGACCCCAGCGAGTTCATGTGTAAGCTCAAAGGACTGGCCAGGCGCGAGAACAGTGAAAGCAGCAGCATCGGTGCGCTTCGCAGCCAATTCAGGAGAGCTATATACAGGGACAAACATCAGACATTATCCAAAGACCGAATACATCGCGCAACACTCACTATTTGACCTTGATGCCAGTAAAAGCCGGAGAGCCAGCCTCGCCCTGGATCGAGAACGCGTTGGTACGCCAGGTGCTGAGCACAGTGCGGGGGTCGTTGATCAGCTTGAGCGTCTCGCTGCCGGTGTTGGTGAGCGTTGCCTTGACCGAGAGGTTTTCGACGTCGGTCACGCTCGAGGGGCCTGTAACGGTAAGCTTGAGAGCAGGAGATGCCGCAACGCATGCAGCGAGGGCTGCGATGATAGCACCAGAGAATGTAGAGCGCATAGTGGGTCAGATGGGAGTAGCTTGAGTTGTTAGGCCGACTGGGTGACCTAGAGAGTTTGCCAGGCTGCTTTTTGAGCTCTCAAAGACTATCCAACATCCACATGGTTGAGCGGCAAGAACGCAAGAGTTACGGGACTGCCATGCGCTAATGGGCCGCTAAGAAGGCAATGCTTGTCTGTGCGATAGTTGGGAACGCCAAGGACCAGCATGAATCGTACTGCGTCGCGCGCTGACAATGGGAATAAAGCTGCTTCGGGCTCGCGAGTAAGAGCTTACCGAAGGTGCTCGACGCCATTAGACGCTATTTTTAACACCGCTGCGGTATGGATGGTGGATAGCAGTGTGGTAGCCGGGACAACCACAAGTATGCCTATTGTCAAAAATAGACTTGCCTGCCTTCTGCGCTCTTCTGCCCAAGCCCATTCGGCAGTAGAAGTGTGGTGCTCGAGGATGACAAGGACCGTACGAAAATAAACGGACTATTAATAGGTATTTTGCTTACTTTTTCGGATAATTCGGTGCGGTGTGAGGTCTTATAACCGAAGGGAAATCGATAACGCGACACTTTTATATGATGCATGTGGGACAGATCGTTTGCCACTGGCAAACCAAATACGATATCATTGTGGATCTAATGATTACAAAATGGACCTGAAAACATTAGATGTACGCCTTGAAACTGGGGTCTCTGTTTAAAGAGAGGTAAATTCAAACATACTGTTCCTTCCTCAGCACGGTCCCACGTATTTGCTCGGATACGTGTGGTCCACATTATAACTGAAGACCAGCAATGGTCGCAAGATGTTCGACAGATCGAGTACAAGCCTGATAGGACCCAATCAGACGGCTGTTAGGATGATCGAGTTTGGGTTCCGCAATTACGTCTGTTGTTGCCCGAAAGACACTGTGTTCGTCGAGTTCTGGACTTTTGAAGGAGCACACTAGCCAAAGTCCATACCCATCCATGGCTGGCGTACTCCAAATCTTTCGTAGCGCCCAGAATAGGAGGTGTATATCCCGATGAGAAACGCCATTCGTAACTTGGATAAAGCTTGTCGACGTCGTATATCATAGAGGCTTGAGCTGCAGTAGAGTTGCCATTGCGGGCGCCCTGGCAGTAGAGTCTCCATCGGGGTGGTGAACCAGGGCGTGTGATATCATCCATCAGACCTATTGGTGGAACAAGCGTGCAATGAATTGCAAGCCTCGGGAAGGTGGACCGAAGAAGCGAAGCCCCGCACGAAAGCCTGCGCGCGGCGGATCGGGGGCTGGCGGGGGCAGCAAGCGTAACTGCAAGCCTTGGATGGTGGATGGGTGAAGGAGAACACGGTCCAAGCGGCAAGACCCGATGGCGTGATGCCTGGATGCCTGGGTGATAGGGGTCCAGGGGGCACTCGGGGAACATAGCCACAACGTCCGCGTAACAACAAACAAACGCCCGTAGACAGCCCCTTCGCCCCCTCCAAATCCCGGGTGTCGCGCACGAAATA
>WSTJ01001581.1:0-11826 GCA_019623705.1 Ceratobasidium sp. 428 | reverse complement strand
GCGGCCGATACCACCAAGGGCGAGAAAAAGGGCGAGCATCCGGACCATTTGGTCGTGATCAAGTACGTCCCCGCCGTCGGGGACTCGAAGCGCGCGATCGACGAGTATAATTCCGAGATTCTCATGGGCGGACGCAACGTCTTGGGAATCTTCAACACGTGCGAAGACTCGCTCTTGGCTACACCGCTCATCCTCGACTTGACGATCCTCGCCGAGCTCTTGACCCGTGTTGAGTACCGTCGCGACGGCCAAGGCGAATTCGGGCCACTCTATTCGGTGCTTTCGTTGTTGTCGTACATGCTCAAGGCTCCGCTCGTCAAGCCCGGCACTGAAGTCGTCAATTCGCTCAACCGCCAGCGTACGGCTTTGGAGAGTTTCTTGAAGGCCTGTTTGGGGCTTGCTAATGAGGGCGATTTGTTGCTCGAGACGCGTGTTTGGTAAATGATCTTGTTTCATGATCTTGATGTGTGATTTGTCTGTACAAAGTTCAACACATGTGTATCGTAGGACCATTCAACTGGTCTTGCCCCGAATCTGATGACTGTTTGTGACTGCCAACGAGGGATTTTTAAGATGAATTTTCCACTGCCTTTATGGGATGGCGCGCACGCGATTCTAAGTTTGATTAACTTGGTGGTTCGAGAAGGTTACAACAAGTACATAAGCTAGCGTTGAGGTTGGGAATTTAATTCAGAGGCCTCCGCCGCCTAGGATGTACTCGATCGCCGAGTCGACACGGCCGCCGCATGCCAAGAGTGCACGGACGTTCTGTTGAGCGTTTGTAAAGCCCATATCCTGGAGTTGTTGGAGTTGGGTCTGCATCGTAAATTAATTGAGTTACGAGTGCAAAAGAAAAGTTGCAGAGAACGAACCTGGAATCGTTCTTCGACCGGTCGAGGGTCTGCCGGAGGCGGCGGTGGGGCGCCGAACGCTCCGAGTGCTGCAAAGGGGTTTCCGCCAGCTGCTGTTCCCTGGGAGCCCAAGCCGCCTTGTCCGCCGAGTAACTATATTCGGATGTTAGCTTCAATTGAAAGGATGACAAAGGGCGGGTGTCGGAATCAGAAAATAAATACGAATTACTAACCTGCTGAATCAACGCCGGGTCAATCATCCCGAACGGATTCCCCCCGCCGAATCCCGCAGCACCCGCACCTGGGGGTGAGGTCGGATTCGCTCCAGTGGGAGAAGTAGAGTTGACAGTCGCGCCAGTCCCAATGTTATTACCAGTTCCAGCGGCAGGTGTAGCAGCGGTCGTCGCACCCGTAGCAGCTTGATCGAACAAGTTGGCGCTCTGAGCAGGGTTCGCGCCTCTCGCCCCAGCGCCCGCTCCAGTACCGGCACCGGCACCGGCACCTCCAAATCCACCAAACGGCGGGAACCCAAGTCCACCCATTCCGCCCATTCCACCCATACCACCCATCCCGCCCATCCCGCCCATCGGATCGACCCCAGCCTGCCTCAGCGCAGCCGTCATCTGCATCATATTCCGTAACGTATCCGGGTTCGACATCATATTCCTAAACTCGGGTGATTGAAGCGTCGCGCGTAGTTGAGGTTCCATCTGTTGGAACTGGGGAGATTGGCTCATTAGGGTGTCCATCAGGTTTGGATCGGACATCATGCGCGACATTTGTTCCATGAATTGAGGGGAGGAGAGCATGTTTTGCATCTTTTTATCGATTTTAATAATCGAATTAGCTGTTGGGTTGAATATGAAAGAAGAGGGGAGATGTACCATGTTAGGATCCGTCGGGTTCGCTCCACCAAATAAATCAGCCATGTTCAGTCCCGCGAGCGCACCGTGCCCACGCGGGCCGTTGAGCAACGTCTCGGTCGATGTTTGGCCGGTCTGCATGCTCGGCAAAGGTTGGGCCGGAGCGGGAGCGGACGAAGCGCTGGGCTTGGGCGCGCCTTTGACCATGTGTACGGTGTGTGCGTTTTGGACCTTGTATGTCGAGAGTGTGTCTTCGTCTTTGAGGACGCGGCCTGGAGGTTAAGCGAGGGTGTGAATTAGAGTGACTAGGGTGGGTTGAGGGGGAGAGGAGAGGATTTATACCCGAGTAAATTAGTCGTTGTCTGTCTGCTGAGACATCACTCTTTTCTGCGATCGCTTGTTTGAGGTTTAGGACTGTCTTGGATAGCGCGATGGTGATGCTCAGTTTGAGCTCGCTCGGTCCTAGAGTATAATTTCCCAAGTAAGCATTAGCCGACGTTGAAAAACGATAGTGATACCTTTAATGTTTAGCGTAACTTCATCGGCAGCAGCAGTGGCGGCAGGTTGATCAGACATGGTCGAGTGGGGGCAGGTGGTGGTTGTGGAGATGAGGTGTGATCGACGTTGGATCATCGTGTTTACATACCATCACGTGGCTGTGCTGATCTCATTTACTTGCTCTGGAACAAACTCGAATTGCCTAAAATGATAACGTGTGAAGAAAGTCTCAGACATTCGTCGTCGGTTAGGTGTTTAAATGTGTGAGACCACGCTGGCGAGCATCCAAGTTGCTGGTGTATGCTATGTTTCGGGCTCGCTAGGGCGGTTTCGGACAAGTACCAACACAATTTTGAGCTCTTCTGGTACTTCAAGCTCTTAAACATGAACCAAAAACAACAATTACATTAAATATACATTTGACAAGACTTCACATTGACAGGTCTCCGAGCTCCGATATTACGGCCAGTCGGTTGGATACCACAGGTCAAGCTGACGATGGTGAACCCACGATGTGAACCCAATCTTTCCCGACCTTAAGCCTTGACAGATCCAAAACTACAGGTTGGATTTCAGATTTGGCCAGAATGTTCACTAGAGTATCTCGTTGTTGATAGGCTGGAGGCAGCCAAAAAAGGCGCTCGCCTGTTAGGTTACAGACCCAGTGCTCCTGCAATAGACTAGCGAGGTCTCCACTGAAGACTCTGGAGTAGAATACGTTAGTCAACGCCCTCAGTATACTGGGTACAAAGGTAAATAAATGGCAAAACGATAGCTAACCTGGTGGTGTTCTGTAAAGGTTCGTTTAGCGCTGTCTGATCATTGGGGTCTCTTGACAACCTGGATGTATTAAAATTTAACATGATCGGGTCAAACTTCGTCATTTTACACTTTTGCCATTCTCCTTTCAACATTTTTCGCCTCTTTTGCGATTTTTGAGTGTCTCCTTTCAATAGGAAGAGTCGTGGAAACTCACAAACAAAGATTCAAATTTCGGAGTCTTGAATTTTGACATATTGGCCTTATGCTGAGGGTCGAAGGCGGCGCTGTATGTCTCGAGCGAGAGTTTCGGAGCCCTGTGTTTTCGATCGAAACGATCCCGAGCGTCTCGGGCTTCCTCGCGTTGCTGCCGGAATATCATATCGCTTTCAAACAGTTTTTTAACAACCATTGTTCCATCGGGACGACCTAACAGGACGCTTTGGCTATCGGGTGAAAATGCAACGGAGGTAGCAGGAAGCGAACTTTCGGGCCAGTACAGATACCCGGGGTAATAAAAGTACTCGTTCACAGATTGTTTATTTATCCAGAGCATCACAGGCGTGTTGTTTCCGACAATAACCAAAAACTTTCCGTTGGGGGAGAAGGCTGCACGGGACACTGCGTCTGGATGCGTCCAACCGGAAGAGGCTGATTTAATAAGGTCATAGATTGTTTGTCTACCATGTGTCCTTGCCAGGGGCGTGTTGACATATAGTTGAGGGGGGGAAGCAGGATTAAATACTGCGGACCCTGAATCAGTATTGATGCCATGATTTGCCGCCTGGATCTTGAAGCCACGGGTAGGACGAGCAGGACAATGAGATTCGTAGAAGTAGAGGCCAACATTACAGGATGATAGATCCGTCACCCAGCTGGAATATTGACCTTGAGGTGAATTTAGAGTCCAATCACTGGCCCGCAAATCCCAAACCCACACTTGCCCGTCGACAGCTTCTGAGCCATAAACGATATGTTGGTCATTAAATGTAAATGCGATAAATGTAACCTCATCAGGGCAGTGAACTGGGCCAAGAAGCGTAGCACCAGTGTATGCGTCCCAAATTCGTATTGTCGTGTCCCGGGAGCCAGAAGCGATGCGTCGACCGTCTGAAGAGAAAGCAACGGCTGTCACAACGTCGGAATGACCTTCAATACACCGTTGCTCATCGAGCATAGGGCCGGCATCGACATGAATGTCCCAAACCCTTATCGTCCGATCCCGAGAACCAGACATGATATGTCGACCATCGGATGTATCGCACGAAATGGACGTTACTGAGTCTTTGTGTCCTTGGAAGGGATCTAAGATCTGGGTGCCTGTGCGCGCATCCCAGATACGCACTGTCTTGTCGTCGGAGCTCGATATAAGACGCCGCCCGTCTAGGGAAAATGCAACAGATGTTACGGTTTCGGAATGTCCATGAAGCGGGCGGAGGAGCAGATGACGTGTATTTACGTCCCAAACAAGCACAGTCTTGTCTCTAGAACCAGATATTATGCGTTGGCTGTCCGGGGAAAACGCAACGCACATCACATGATCAGAATGTCCTTCAAGTAGTTCCGAGTGCGGATATCTTGCTTGCATTTCCCAAATGCGAACTGTTTTGTCCCGAGAGCCAGAGATGACCCATCGTCCGTTGGGAGAGCATGCAACAGATGTCACAAGCCTCGTATGACCTCGAAGAGTGTGGAGCAGCGCATTGTCAGCGCCAGCATCCCAAACTCGCACCGTTTTGTCAGCAGAGCCGGATATGATCCTCCGGCCATCGGAGGAGAAGGTAACCGAGGTCACAATGTCGTAATGGCCCCTAAGCCGCTTGAGTTGAAACACATTGTCCGGCGCCTGGGTATCCCAAATTCGCACCGTCCAGTCCGCAGAGCCAAAAGCGATGCGGTGGTTGTCAGTCGGAGAAAATGCAACTGATGTTACTGAAGCAACGTAATCTGTAGGTGGGTCTTGGAGTAGGTCTTGGCGTAGGTCTTGAAATAGGCCTGGAGCTGGGTCTCGAAGCGGGCCATGAGCCGCTTCACCTGTCCGTACGTCCCAAATCTGCACGGTCCCATCTTCAGCACCAGCAACAATATACTGGCCGTTGGGGGAGAATGATATACTGCTGATTGCCCCTTGAGCTAAAACCGTGCGCAAGCACGAAGTGTTCCATAGGTTCATGCCGCCCGTCACCGACAATGTATTTGGCAAGTAGTAGCACTTCAACATATCAATTGCTGCATAGTTAGCCGCACCGAACGGAATTGCCGACACATAGAGGTGTGGTGTGCTTATTGAGATAACTTCCCACACAGCGAACATGAAGCGATATACGTCTGCTGCAATCTTTGCGTATTTGGAAGTACTA
This sequence comes from Ceratobasidium sp. 428, assembly GCA_019623705.1. Classification (NCBI taxonomy): domain Eukaryota; kingdom Fungi; phylum Basidiomycota; class Agaricomycetes; order Cantharellales; family Ceratobasidiaceae; genus Ceratobasidium; species Ceratobasidium sp. 428. The sequence continues at coordinate 6,495 of WSTJ01001581.1, read as the reverse complement.
GAGCTCTATATCCACAGTATTTAATCAGCGTGACCGAAACCATGATATCTTAAACGTACATCACTCCACCCCATCATCAAGGCCATGCCCTCTGTGATCGTATGAAGGTCGTTCGTTAAGCTCAGAACTTCGATCCAGTACATTAGATGGGGCCCATATAAAAGTCTGTCCAGAAGCGCTTCCAACAACTCGGTAGTTTCTGAAGCTACACTGAAGGGTGAGACTATGAGGTGGGTTATCCAGTACGTGCAGCTATACATCAGCTCGGGGCAGATATTCGTCTCGATCCGAGTTTGCAGGTCGACCACGTCGCGGTTCATAACGCACGAGTCTTCAAGGTAACAGATGTTGAACTTCAGACTTCGCAACATGACCTCCAAGCACGAGGCTGTAAACTCCGCGTTCAGTGTGGTGGGATCAATCCTGTAGTGATCGGGGCAGTCTGCCTCCGCCATATAATCGCTGAAAGATTGATGCAACACTCGCACTGCGCTTTGATCATCTCTGTAGAGCACCGATCCTAGACGGTTGATCACTCGAGATAGCACGGACGGCTTGATATGTTTAGATAGCATCATGGCGAGGGCAATATCTGGGAGTGGTCGTCGTGAACCAGTGAGAACGATTGCGCCGACGCATAGCTGGACAATCTTCGTATCGTTTCGGGTCTCGCCGAGGCCTTCGTTTAGAGCTGTTGTGTATATAAGACCAAGTGCTTTCTTTTCGTCGTTAGACCGCTGGCCGTCAAGAATCTGCCTCAGCGTTGCTTCAGGGTCGAAGCTCTGTTGGATCAGATTACACGCAGTACGAGCCCAGATGAAGAGTTTATTAGATGCTATGTGCAAACGGTTAATATCCCAATCATCTGGCCACTGCCCCCGATCAACTGGTTCAATTGCTAAAGCACTCATACGACTGTGTATGTACGCCTTTATGTCTCTCGATACGGTTGTTTCATCCACAGCAAATAGGTTCCGCTGTTCGATGAACTCGTTTCCTAAACCAAGCAGATCCCAGATTTCCTTGTTTGGTCGACTCGTCACTAGTACCTTCAGCCACTTCACGAGGAGTGGTAACTCCAGCAAGCACTCAACGAGCTCGGTTCGATGTTCTGCAGAGCCGCTCTCGTCGATAGCGTCCACAACGAGCACGAGGTTATCGAAGCTAGAGCATGTACTAAGCGCCGTAAGCGGCTCAACCATCAGCCCAACAAACCGAGTCCTTGTGGGAGAATGAGCAATGGTTGGGTCTTTTCGTAGCGCTTCCAGGAGTTTTTCTCCATAGGCTAGGCATTTATAGGCTAGAGACGCCGCTAGATGAGATATTATGTTTTCAGGCTTGCGCAGATGCTCGTTATCACGTTTGCAGAAGAAGCTACCAGCGAGAGCATTGGACTTGTATAATAATTCAGACATCGAAGTTGCAATCGAGCTCTTGCCACACCCAGCGGGTCCATACAGCCAAAAGAGAGGGGCGGAATTAGTGCCGAGTGTCCAGTCACGAATATCCTCTAGTATCCCGACTCTTGTGCCGTCCAAGCAACACCGGCTGAGATCGTAACTCGCGCCCGAGACAACGAGTTTCTCCAGAAGCGCTCGATCCGCTACAAAGCCGCTCCATCAGTGCCCAGTCTGAGTGCTCTTTATTTGCGTACCATCATCGAGTAGCTTTTCGACTCTCTGGGTTATTTGCGTTGTCATCCCAAGGTTGAAGTTCTTTTGTAGGTTTCTAAACTCATTCGTGAACTTGTCCACTTGATCCTGAGCACTTGATGACACAAATGCACGAACTGCCCGAACTACGACGAAAAATTAGATAAGTGGCTTTGTTTTTACCACGGCTCCGCATCGCACCTGCAGCGCCATCCGACTTGTACTCGATCACGAACCGTGATGCGTCTTCCACCAGTAATAATAACTCTTTTATCGTGTCCCGCAGCTTCGCTATTTTTGCATGGTTTTCGATCACGCCAACGTGTTGCAGCACATCTCCCATCTCGCTTACTAGCTTAGCGACTAGAGCGTCACAGTGAGCTCGCTCCCGCAGGACCTGCCATGAGTCAGTCTGATTGGATAAAATGTACGAAGAATCGCGCATGGTTATGCATTGGTTACGTACCTCACATGCCTTCTTGCAGACTTCGACGACAGACCCAACCTGCATGATCTACTATCAGCTCTAGAGCACTAGCTGACGAGAACTGCGGATACTGACTTCTGGTATATTTTGTGAGACGTTTAGGATGGTATCCACTGCACCTTGAGTTTGCCTCATACTGTCCAGCACTTTCGGGGACATATCCACCACCATCATTGCTATCCCCTGCGCCTTTTGAGCCTCATTGTAGCTCTATATTGTGGTGCACATAGTGAGCGCATGCAGAATAGGTTGCAGAGTCACTTACTTCGCCGGCTGACTCCAGTACCACAGATGCAGAGGATAGCGAGCTGGTAGGCACACCGTGAGCTAGAGTGTGGATTTGGTAGGTGTGTGTTGAGTGGCTTTGAGACAATATGTATGAGTTAACTCACCGGTGATACCTGACTGGGAATTGACTATCTCGGACACTTGGAGGCTGACAGCCCCTATTCGCTCCCGCTTTCTTCCGTGCCAGTGCAGTTCATACGCCCTAATCTCTAACGATCCACTCATATCTCCATCTCTATCGAAGACCTTATTACAATACTGACTGGGAACGTGGTTGGCGCTTACATTGGGTTGAGGTCCTCCCAGCGGAGCGCTTGATCTTTGTCGATAGCCTTTGTGTTGCATAGAAACCTTCCGTCGGACAGCAGCTTGAGGTTGATTGGATATTTTGAAGCTGCTTTGAGTACAACCTCGAGCGCTATGAGATGAAGAGTGTTAGGAAGGGAGCCAAACAACGGCTGGGGGGCAGCGAACACTTGATTCTCAGGCGAACACGCGTGCTAAAAGAGATGCGATGCGAGTTTAGCGGGCCGTAGAAGTCTACGTGATGAACGGATTACCTCTTCTGAGCCTGGTTCTGCATCGCGAAGATGACGGTCAGGTTGGAGGTGCGCCACGGAAGCGAAATCGGATCCAAAATCGGGCGGTTAGACCCGAGGGTTACCGGTTACAAGCTGGACCGGGCCGGTGGCTCTACCCAAATCGCCCGAAACCTTGATCACTACGGCTCTTTTCCTGCAGTTTCCATCACATCACTGGATATGAAAGTGCCGTCACACATTCCGGAGTCACACATCTCATTCTCTGACGAAGGAAATGCGATTTTTTGTGTTTATCTGCCCACTGGTCTTTGACTACTCTTTCTTCGCCCGCGTTCGGCAACCTTGCCTATGTTTTGACACGCCAAGTTACGAAACCCGATAGTACCTGAAGTTTGGTATCGCGACCCATAGGCAAATATATCCACTCTTGGCTTAAAAAATAGGCTGAGACCTTCGTGGTATTGACAAAAATTATCCTTTGGTTGCAAGTTGGGAAGGTAGCTTCGGCTTTCACGGTGCGGCGCTGGATATTCGAGAGCCAAGCCAGGGAAGAGTGTAGGAAGGGAAGGCGAGGATTAGATAAATGTAGTCTGAACTTGCTCTGTGATTGTTCCTTATCGCCACATGCCTCGCACTAAACCATGGATAAAATAAAATAAAATGTAATGCACACTATGGGCACCACAGACTGCGCTTGTAGAATAACGTTGAATTGCTCGAAGTGGTAAATTGTACCTGGGAAGGCATTTGTTAAGGCGTAGTTGAGTTTCAAGTATGTTATTTGATGTTCATGCAAACATGCGTTTAAACGGTAAACGATCGTTACGCTGCAACACCCTCTTCCGCTTTCTGTGCCTTTGCTTGCATCACCGCTTGAATTGTCACAATCTCGTTCTTCGATTTTTCTGATTTTTTGGTGAGGTCGCTGATCTGTGTCTCAACTCGCGATCTTGGAATTTATTGGTCACATCAACCTCATGGACCAAGTGTAAATAAACTTACATCTCTCCCCGGATATACTCGAGGCGCTTGTTCACGTTGCTTTTGGCCTCTTCTTGGTCTTGTTTCACCAGAACTGGTCCGATGAGTTTAAATACGGTGTTGTGCGATTTGAGAGTTGCGAATTCCTGGACGGATAAACCAGATATCTTAACGTTCGCAATATGTATCACATCGGCGCATACCTTTTTCACCAACTCGTTCTCATTCAGCTGTGCATCTAGTCTCTGCCGAGACTCCACGGCTGTCTGGAGATCTACGGATCAGAGGCTGACATTCAGTTGGGTGGGCGCCTTGAGGAATGGAGAAGCTGAAGCCCAGCTGACCGTCTTGAAGTTTTTGGTACGTTGTAGAGGCAGTTTGAAGTCGCGCTTCAACGGACATTGCAGGATTGATAAAGTAGCTGGTTGTGTAGTGAGAGAACAGACGAATTGTACCGTAACGGAGGTTGTGGTCAGGGTTGAGCAAGTCTGAGATCTTATCAGTCCGGCGCTTAGATATTTGACAACACCTTCTTCTAATCAGATTGACGTCGATAGACCAGCCTGGGAGTCGTTGGCTTGACTATGTAGAAGCCTTGGCGCATGATGGTTCTGGCTAATTGACAGAGACATGCTCGTGGAATCGGACATGTTCGCCCAAAGGGTCAAGAACTCATTGAGGCTGATCACAAGCGCCACTAGCCGATCCGAGCATCATCCGGCAGATTGTCCTAATGGAATAGTAACTACTCACGCGATCACCTTATGGATCAGAAGCAGCGTTCTCACACCAGTTGACGCCCTGGGCTAACGTTTAACCTTCTTCTACCATAACGAACAATACTCGACCCTTGCTTATTAGGCTACTACCGCAGATTGCTACCCACGTACCGACAGCATGTAGCCGTTTGCCATCATCTCATTATCTATTCAAGCTCGGCTAAATTGGCTATAATCTCTATACGACCGCATAGCGCTCTATCGATGCGATCTAAACGGTATATGCACCAATGGTGAGTAAACAACAGGAGTGCGTACTTTTTTTATCCCATGATAACCTTCTCGAGTCTATCACATTTCTAAAGTTTTTTTACTTTCACTATATGCCCCAGTATCTATAATTGGACTCAACACGGCGCTTAGATTGGTTGATGTTTAGGAAGAAGAATTATCCTATTCGTCGGTTTGTCTGCGCTGCCAGTTCGGAGCCATTTCCGCATATTCATTCTACCTAGTTCTTGCCTGGTGTTCATTCGATGCGGTGATCTCATGTATCGGCTACCTAAAGTAGCTACCAGCTATATCAAGGCAATGCTCCGACCAACCGATAGATAGGACAAAAACTACAATAATTACACGGTTCCGAATCCTAATATATCAACCATTTTGGGAAATCTCACTTCCCTGCTCAAAGGTCATAGGGTGAAGAGTATCTCCAGAGGATTCACCGCAGCCCTTTGCTACTAGCTGCACCCAATTTACCCACTGGTATAAAAGGCACAAGTCTAACAGGCACTTCCTTCAGCAGCTGTTTGAGCTCTCGACCCTTCCAAGTTTTTCCTAAATTTATCTACCTGAATTCACTTTAGGCTGCAACCACAACAATGTTCTCGCTGGGTAGACCGTTCACTGCTCTTGCGGTGGTCGTCGCATTCCTGTCTCCGTTCACACGTGCTAGTGTTCCAGCCTACGGACAGTGTGGTGGTATTGGATACACGGTAAGAATTCCACAATTGTAGACGAACAACTGCCGGCTAACGAGCATGTCGCCTCTTTTGACAGGGGTCTACCGTTTGCGACTCTGGCTCTGTGTGTACTTACTCGAATGACTACTACTCACAGTGCGTGCCTGGAACTAACGGAGGTGGAGGCGGAGGCGGAAGTGGAGGAAGTTCCAACGCTACGTTCACAAACCCTCTTAAGAACCCCAACGGATCCGATCCATTCATGGTATCTCGTTCTACGTTATAGCCTCGCGATGATTACTAAAAGGCCTTAATACAGGTGTATTCAAACGGTTACTATTACTTAATGTGTAGGTCCCGGTTATCAACTCGTTATTCGCTTTCTCTATAATATCAGAAACTGATAAATATCTTACAGCCACAACATGGTCGAATCTTCAAATTAGTCGCGCAACCGTCAGTACATCTTATGCTTAATTTTGATAAAGCTAATGCTCGTTTATACAAAGACAATGGCTGGGCTGAAGTCCGCTCAGCCAAAGGTCGTATGGTCAGACTCGACATCAGAAAAACATTGGCACTTTCATTTAGCTAAACTCAGCTAAACTTAGCTAAATTTATGGACTTAGGGGACTTAGCCATTGTACACTTTCATTTAGCTAAATTTAGGTCAATTTATGTTGGACTTAGCAAATTTAGCGAATTTAGAATTGTAAAAATGAAGCATGTGGAGCCCTCTGGCACATCTAGTGACTCTAGCTCAGTGCATAGGGCACAGGGCTGCTGTCATGACCTGACACGCCTCTAAACATATATTCTGAACATTCTCTTATTTACTATACCCTTTTCCCGGATAGTTTC
>WSTJ01001580.1:0-11826 GCA_019623705.1 Ceratobasidium sp. 428 | reverse complement strand
TCCATGGGTTTCCAAAGAAGCTTGAACCAAGGAGCCTACCCTACGATACCGACCGCTGGAGACGGGGGAGCGAGGTACTAGTGGAAAGTGATGAGATGCTAGGTTAACAGTACCAGCGTACACGACTACACACCAGAGGCACACCCTCGGCCCACCCCCTAGTCCACCGCTTGTATCTAATGGAGTGGAGCCGCAGGTGCGGTCTAGTAGAATCCCATCACATACAGAGCCTTATCCTTATATCTGAGTTGATGCGGGAAGAGCGTGCAAACAACTTGCTTGACTAGCTCCTAGATCAGATTTAGCGCCAATCTTCGATGTGATTGAACGCCGTCACAACGTGAGAGTTAAGCCAACAAAGCTCTCGTGCATGGCGGGAGCTGACGTAGGAGTAACTATAGGAGTCAAAATCTGTATATATTGAACGATAGAACGAATGAAAAGAGTGTGAGTATGAATATGAGGATGGGTAGGAGAGGGCTCGCAGAACCCGTATTTATACCCTACAAATCTGTTTCCGAGTCATACGCAGTAAGTGCTGCGCATACACTTGACTCAATTAAAGACTCACTCCTTCTCGTAAGTCTGATTACATTCGAGCGGTTTCTACAGTAACTCTTTGCTAGGGCTGAAGCGATTTAGCAAGCCGGCGCATATATCCTTTGAGCTTTGTATGAGTTTACTGAGAGTGTACGTCCCGATTTAGCCCAAATGGAATTATAAGTGGCTGGACTATAGGACCATGGCATTGGCAGGCGCTATTGGTACTTTCAATAAACTGGGAGGGCAAACGGAAACCATTCGCTTAGTTGAGTAGTTCTGCCTCGCATGTTCGCCCCAGTTTCAGCTGTGCGTGAGGCAGATTCACGGCAATAAACATTTCAATAGACTGCCGTATCATGAGCCTCCCAGCTGTTGTGCCCGATTCAGGTCTTCTCACGACGGTGGGTTGCCGTCCACGAAAATGACATACCAAACGAGGTGGGTTCCATTTGGTGTGATGACACATACGACCCTTGACGTGGCTGTGACATCGCACCTGACGTAAGCGCTCTCTGAAAATGATCACCGCGACAACAAACGGGCGCCGCTCACCAGCCTGTCTAGCTCCAGCACTACACCAGCGTCGACTTGAGACTAAGCTATGCGCGCACTTGTCCCTAAACTACGAACCTATTCCGAACGAGATGAACAGCCACCTATTGACTTCGCTCTCAGGTGATGAAGGATCTAGAGGTGGCGAGTGGATTGGTCCGTAATGCTTAGAACTCGGTTTGGAAGGGCCGGACTGGCGATTCACTGCAGAACTCGAGCGATCGACGGTCACTAGGACTAACCTTCGCTAAGAAACGGCTTCAAGGGCGGGGGATTTGACGGGGATCTAGTACGTGATTGCTTTCGGAACGATCCTTGTTGGCTAACTTGTATAGCTTACAAAAGCGCGCACCGAGACTCCCAATTTAAGCTTGTCGAAGATCTGGCCCCGTTCCGCTATCGGCACCTCAGGATCAATAAGCCTAACACCCTCGTTTCTTTCCGCTCGCCTCCTCGACTCTACCAAGCCAGCGTCGTTTAGTCGCCGCAGTAAGCATGACTCGAGCTCCTGAATCGCGGGTAGGGTCCACCTCCTCTATCTTTCTGGTCAAATTGGCTGTTATCGCACACCTCGGCGATGCGGCCAGTTATACGGTTTCACAAGCTTATTCAGGTTATGGCTTAATTGCTGAAGCTACTCCAATCAGACTCGGATTCACAAAAGCGTCAATATATCGAAGAATTGTTACTTGCTTGATTGAATAGACAGTCATCTTGCCAACCCTCACTGCTCGGTAAGTGTACCCTATTTCGTCTGGTTCCTGCGTCAATCGATCTTCCCACTAGTGGAAAAACATAGTACCCACGAACCAACAATCTATCTTGAATAGTGGACGGGCCTTGGCACACCTCCGCCCAGCCGCCTCGCTCGGTCTCAGACTCGGTCCCAGTCTCCTGTGGCTCGCATGAACCAACAAACCCGACCCAATTTACGTGCAGAACGTCGATTAATGAGTGTTAAGGTTTCTTTGTAGCGGTCGTACACCGCGTTCATGGGGATTGTGGTACGATATGGTATGTCATATTTATAGACTCGGAACAGCAAATAACACCCAACTTGGTTCAAAGAAGGGCGGAAGAATGACTACCTTGGTCGATTCTTGGACCAGTCTGCACAAACCTTGTAGCGCGGCAAGATTCACAACGGCGGCAGACCTGCTTGAACCTCTACAACTGAAACGGCGACTAGCCTAACAGAGTTTTTTTTGGCACAGTTGAGGGTCGCGAGCTTTAGGTTTCTCTAATCAAGGTCTGTAGAATCAGATTTTCTCAACAAAGAGGTACTTTTCATACCTAGTGATACAGGGATCATGTGTTTTGCTACGGCTAATGGCCCCGGCCCAATTTTCAGCTCTATCACTCCTGTGGAAACCATCAAGTCTCTGAATTTCTCGACACCACTCCATTGCCACCTCATAAGCCGTTCTCCTTTGTCTATCTTTCCAACACCCTGTTCGAAAATTTCTCAAGTCTCGGTATTGTTTGGCGGTGGCGTCACACCAAAAAGCTTATGAACAACTACCTTACAGACTCGTGTTGTCTATCATTTTGCAATTAGTTCTAGGCGTCGTACAAACATGACAAGCACTCATAGTCTTCATCAGTCTCCATTAGTGCTTATTGGTTTGTGTGTGTATGCTGGGCTATGAGTGGCAGGTACTGCCGTAACACTGAGGAACCATCGTTTTTTTTTTTGAACGGACGGGTTGAGCTCGCAGCATATTCACGAATATGGAGCAACCTTAGCCGCATGTCCTCATTTGCTCGTGCACTTGCCTCTATATTGTACTGACAAATAACTATTTATGAGATGAGGGTGGCGTGCTTGGCTCTGCTTGTACACGCCGGGATCACCTTGGAGAGAAAGGCGCCGCGCGTTCTCGACTCGCTCCACTTGCCCACCACCACATTTTACCTCGGCCCCGATTACAAGCTTCAGCGTTCGCCTTCTGTCCAAACCTCTGTTAATTCGCATAGATCCGCTCCCTTCGTCACATGACTCAGCGTTTAACTATAAGCAGAGTCAACTCTACTGCTCTCCGCGCCAGCCTGCCTATACCCGGTCTAAATGAGCTACTATCCGTAACCGAGTTGTTTATCGAGGGTTTACAGGTTGTGCCTCCAGTTTCTGTCTAGCTACCAAATGCTGAACACCTAAGTTAGGACTCGCCATTTGAGCATGCTCGCTGTTCTACTGCCGCGCGTAACATTGAGTCTCTAGTGGACGTAGCGGCACGCGTGATAGAGCTGGATCCTAGCGCAACGAGGAGGCTCGAAAGGTACGATATAGGTGAAAGGTCACACACTGCGGGGTTAACTACGAACACAAGTAACCTTGATGAGATCAAGAATTTATTGACAGAACTCGCGGTGCCTAGACGACATAGCTTTGGCAAGTCAAAACGCAAGCTTCAGGCACTGGAAGACCTTGAACACAGAATCTCCGCATTGATTAAGACCACAAAGGTATTAAAATCTGCTCTCAAATTTATATTTGACGCTTAATCCAATTTGTGTAGCTGGAGCTGAAAGCGCTGAAGCTGGAGATGCAAGCTGAAGCTGAGGTATGCTGTATGCTTGCTCATACGGCTGATAGAACGCAATTCACACCTTTCTTAGCTCAGTGTGATTAACCCACACGAGATACATGACAGAGTCAACATCGATTCACACTGGCGATGGCGTCAACATCGACGCAAAATGGGGCTTGAAGCACACGAACGTGGAGAGCGCAAGGCGGTCACTACCTGCAATCTCTCTGGTCGTATCGGGAGAATGTCGGTAATATACAGAACATATGACGGAGATAACGAAAGCGAAGTTGCAAGGGTGAGCTGATTGCTTGCGGTGTGTGATCTAAATGCCGGGCTCAGTGGCTACATTAGCGCGTAAGACGAGACTTAAGATTGTATACTCGACTAAAAACGTACGGCATTATATCTTGGTACTTATATGAGGCTGATTCGCCTCGTTTGCAGGGATCCATGTATATCGTCACGCATTGGAACTGTGATGGGAGTTACGAAAGGAGTACGGCTGAACGGGATTGTTCTGCTCTCAGGTAAATAATACCCGACTTGAGTTAGCCCATAGCATTGACAACGATGTAACCAGCTACACTACCACCTATAGAATTCGCACACAAAGTAACCAGCCCGCGTGTGTTTGCGAAATTTGTAGGTTCCAGTCTCTTTCTATAATGACGAACTCACGCAAACCGAGTATGTAGATGCGAGAGATCGATGTATGTGATTTCTGAAACATCTCGCCCTAATTTCCCTAGGCTTATACTGTCCAGCAAGCATTAGAGCAATGTGACCGTGGTTTCCGGATACCCGACTCCGTATGTAACGGCCTATTTTTCCATTAAAACTGCCTTACCGTGACCTGACAGGCTGAATATTTGTATGTGGAGGACGTGCATGTTGATATTGACGGTCATGTCACATTGACGGTGGCACCCTATCGGGGCGCGGTATTTCCCTATGATGTAAGTGCTCAGTATCGCATTTTTTGCACCTGGTCTCATATTACATTCGAATTCATGATAAGCTACTGATGCTGCAGTCCCGCACTTGGATATATTATCACCGCGATTTCTATCCATCCTATCACTTGGCGCTTGAGGTACTCACCGCTGGAGGCTCTTTTGAACACCCCACAAAGCCGCGGACGAAGTTTTTGGAAGATTTATCAAATCGGAAATCCTGTTTCTCAGAGCTCCAGGTGCTTCAGTTGGCCGACGAAGCAGGGGTCTTGCCATATCGTACCAATCTTCGTTGGTCCAATGGCGACGGTCTGCCCCCATTCACCGTTCTACCAAACGAACTTGGAGCATACTGCAAAAGGTCCGCTGATGACGGGCTAGCGATATCTGAATGGATGCTCCTTGATCAAACTCTCGTCGGTCACAACCATTCGGTAAGATGAAAAGAAACATATAACGCTTATGGTAACTTACTTTGATGGGTAGACTGAGCATATATCTGGCACCTGTAATTGGGTTAGTGGTACAAGGCCTTTAGAGCCTACTGCTACGACCGGAGAAGATGGCTGGTATACATACGAGCAAAGCTTTTCCAACCTGGGTGGTCATGGACCAGGTTTGACCCTCCAGCACTATCAACACACGCCACTAAGCAGCTTCGACTGGAAGACTACGGTCGACAAATGGGCTCCCAAAATAAAGAGTTCACATCGAGCTATCCGCATAGACTCATTAGCACTGTGTACGCATACATTAGGAAGTACAATCATCCATTCAGTTTCGCTTATCAAATTAAGCTTTTAGGTAGACGGATATTTTTTACAGTCTCAATTACGCGCAGTAAAACGTTACCGGATAGTGGCAAGCTCTACTATCACCGACGTCCTTCGGCACGATCCGACCCGGCTAGCTTTTGGGGATACCTCAGCACGAACCCCGACCCTCTGGCGCTTGAAGATAACGTGCGAAGCAAAGGATGGGTGCTCGAATACGAACTGTAAGTCAACGACGCATAACAGATAATACATCTGAACCCACCTCAATAATCCTGACTGAATATTTTAGGCTTCTCGACGTGCACCGAATAACGGATGATTGGGGCTACAGGTACAGGCAACGGCTCGACAAGAGTCTACGATCGATGCCGGGGAGTTTTCCGTTAACTGAGGATGCCCAGGGAGATGAGGGAGATAACAAGGAGTAGACAGCGGCGAGCAAACTCATAGATATGCTTCATATAGGCTTTCATCTTCATGAAAGTATGATTCATAAAAACACCCAAGAAACAATTTGGTTACAGGCATCGGTGATTAGCGTCTTGAAAGATCCAGCACAAGCAGGGGCGTATCCAGATATTATTATTTTTACTATGCTCATCCGGCAATGCAACTTAGTCCATGTGTTTGAGTTTTCTTAGCCGCAAGTATATTGGTAACTTGCGAAACCCGACAATGTCGACTTCGATGTCACCCAAGTTTTCGGCGAACTCGAAGCGTCTGGCTGTACCGGTTTAGTGGTTTGTTCCTATTAGCCCGCGTTTATCGTTCTTGGAAATACTTATTGGCGGAGACAAGCATTCGCAACTTTGAACACGAATCCTGTACGTGGTAATCGTCTCAACACTCTCTTGCCTCTTGCATATAGACTACCGTATAGCTGTTAAGTCACGGATGAACACCACGCCAGGGCATTCCAAGCTTGCATTCTTCGAGCTAAACAGCTGAGCTATACTACATCAAACTAACCACTCATCAAAACAAAAACCATCACGCCTCGGGCAAGATAAGAGCGTAAGAAAACAGCAGAGCGCGCATACAACGAGCAACGAGCAAATAGCTAAATAGGAGCAGGAAATCAAAGTAGTACAAGTGTATGGAGTAGGGGAATACGACACTGGATGAAAGTAAAAAGGATCAAAAGCTCAAAGCGCACGGCCGATCTGTGCGTCGTCAGAGATGTGAAGATCTACAACCCACAGTCAGCTATTACTCACAATTGTGAATGATAAAAGAAATGACTCACCAATTGGACTGGTATAGTTCACTAACAGCGGGTGTAATCCCCTCGCCCGCCCTCTCAAACTGACTCCGCGAGTCAATGGGACTTGGCTACCGTTCACGCTCCCCATCCTAATCACACTCGGCCCAGACGAAGCAAACACGTCGTTCCCGGTGTGATACCGCTGGTTCGGATGAGGCGGTAGACGTTCTTCCTCGTCTTCGTCTTCACCCGAACGGCGCTTCGAATCAGAAAGACCATCGCCAATGTACGCTGGAAGCTCCTCATCTCCTAGCACGACCTTCCCGCCAGCTTGTCGGTTGAAATAGGTGCTATCGCCTCGGACTGCGGTCTGGATCGTCACATGAACGCCAGGCCCGACTTCAGGCGTCGCAGGAGATATATACGGGTGGCGAGAGTAGCTTGCGGTACCTGTGAGAGGATCAGAGGGGACAGGAGTCGTAGGTGTACCAGCATACGGCGAGCCAGACATCGTACGACGATGAGCAGGCTGGGGACGTGTAAGGGAACTCGTCTCGGCGATCGATTGACTCTGGAGTTGTGACGCGATACCGGGACTCCTCGGGAACCCAGGACTGTAGGGGAAATTCGAGGACCCAGGACTAAGAATTTCCCTGTGTTGGATAGAATACGAAGCGTCGCGCTGCGACCGGACACTTTGTTGTTGTTGCTGAGGAGCGCTCTGGTGTTGTTGGGGAACGGGGTTGCCTTTCGTGACGGGCCCATGACCAGACTTGGATTGCATCTGCGACGAGTGCGTCCGCGCACGTGTGGCGTAACCAGCTTCGCGGGCGATACTCCGAGGGAAGAAGATCTGTATGGAATGGGATAACGGCGAGAGAAAATGAGGCGCGTCGGTCAGGGGAATGGAAGCCATGATTTGGTCGAGAAAACGAGGCGAGAAGTCGACGTAGAATGAAGCAGGGGCGAAGAAGGCGTGGTGGAACAGGGGAAAGGGCAAAGAAGTCGTTGGTCGAACCGGCAAGAGGCGAGGGACAGACAGTGGGACAGAGGTACAACGAGTAGAAGCATAGCGCCAACAGCATTGAGGAACAAGCATGTCGATCACCATGAGGAGAGAAGATGTCGCGCAAAGAGCAAGAAGCCATCATCGAATATGAGAGGAAGAGGCCGAGAACGTCATTGTAATGAACCACACCGAAAAAGGGAAAATAGAACAAAGGTGAGCGTCGATCCTCCTCGAAAACATAGTTCGAGACACATACCAACAACGTGATGACGCTCGACACGACACACCCGATTCCCCCAACCATCGCTAGAATATCGACGGCCCCACTACCAATATACCAGACATAGTTAGCGCGCGTTAATATATTGACATAATTGACGGGATGGCGAGGGACTTAATTCGAGAAGACACTCACGCAGTTTTGGCAATTACATGTGGCCCATCAACTCTGATCCCGTCGCAGGCTAAGATGAGAAGCGGGACCACAAACATCAGGCGGAATACAACTCGGAGGCGCTAATGAAAAATGTTATCAGTATAGTATTGGGATAGTGGCCTGACCGGATTCGAAGGGGTTGGATAGAATAGGTTGATCGGGCAAGCAGTTGCGAGGGGCAAGCAGGGGGACTTACGTTAAGGTCCTGGAACGCCATCAGTCTAACTATTACTTCTGGGTCCGCGTTCTCGGCTCGGATACGCTTCAAGAACGAGGGAAACTTCCACCTTCAAATCCATGGGATTTAATATCAGCATCAACGTCTAATTATGGCAGAGCAGCGAGAAACTCACAGCACTTGCATGAACCAAATCGTGACGGCCAAACTCCCCACCGAACCCGTGAAGAATGTCCACGCCTCGACTTGTTCGAGATCATTACGAGTTTCGATAGTCACAACGGGGAGCAAAACCATGGCGGCGACGGAGCCTGATTAGATAAGCGTGACGGGAGACCGAAAATAAGCACGAGAAAGAGCGAGAAAGATGCGGGGTATGTCCGTGTCGGTAGACGTAAGCGGCGACGGCGAAGGCGGTCCCCCGAACGTCAGCAAACCCCACGCCACAACCCAGCGCACGAGGAACACTCACCGCAACACCAGAGTTTATACTCGAAGCTTTTAAACCACGGCCGAACCCCTCCCTCGCCCTCCTCTCCCTGTTCCCGAATCATGAACAGCCAAAAGCATAGCTCTTCCAAGTGGGATACTATCTCCAACGCCCAAGCGACCGCGAATACCACGTAAAGCGGAAATATAAGATTTTGATGGTATTTGGGCCACATCTCCGTTGGGGCTGGTATGGCAATGCGGGGTAGTGGGTGGGCCGGTGTCGAGGCGGGGTTGGGGAGGGTAATATATCCCGCTTGGTACTTCATCACTGTCGGAAAGAAGTAAGCATACGACAAGAATGACATAGGGATTCGACATACCCGCCATCGACATACTATATACGGTGAGAAGTGGGACGCTGATGATATATGAGTACTGCGGGGTACATCAGGTAAGCTTCGCGTCGGTCATCGGCCAATCGAAGAACATACGGTCATGAAGCGCTTGAACCCGCCATCTGAGCTTGAGCGCCATTTTAAACACTACAAAAAAGTATAAATCGCTTGTTAAGGGAGGCGGCGGTAGATTGGCGCACTTGAAAACGATCGTATCGGTATAGATGCTGGATTAGGAATAGCAGGAGCTGTAACAGATGTTAGCTTTGTTCAGTAATCTGGAGACTCGACGCACTGTGAAAGAGAGCGTGGCCCACAGGAGCATTGCCTGGGGAGATATGACGGACATCGTGAATGAGGGAGAGGGGAGACACTGGTGGCGAGGGACAATAAAGACTGGTTATGAGTTCGAGAAGTGGGGCGTTACGTGTCAGCGGAACTCGTCAAAAACAACTCGGAAATGGGGGCTGGTCGTCGCGGTAATAGAGTCGAGCCAAAGCCCAAGATCATCGTGTCCCTTGTTGCCAACAAGAATTTCCCCGCTTTCCAGGCGATGCTCCTAACCTAAATCCAGTAGCTTCCATCACACGTGACCGTGGCTGTGCCTCGGCTCCTTCTGTGCCACCCATCTCACGTCCCTCGGTCGACGCCTCTTCACTTCTGTTCCTCGCACGAACCACGTTTTGCTTGAACTCTACCATGACCGAATCTATTGGACATAAATTACATGTTCTCGCGCAGTTCAGCAATTATCTTGTCTCCAAAGCTGGGCTATTTCAAGACAGAAATAGTTCTCGAAGCCCGCAACCACATCTTCTGGGTCGACAAAACGAAATACGAGACTTTGCCCAAAAGTTTTAAACTTTGGGTTCTACTGAATTATCATCTTGTCAACGCCGCATTTCATTTTCTTAATAACATTCTCGCTTGCTGTCATGCCACTCCGCCGAGCAGTGGCAGTTCACTCTAGACACCCACTTGATAGCTGTCTGTCTCCACGTCATTTGCAACGAAAAAGCTTTTTGTTGGCTTTTTGGGGGGCACTCGGAATCCGACTGCGGACTTGGCTGGATGTCGTCACGATCCCCTATTCCGATGATCGTCGCGCTTAGATACCTTTGGATCTTATAAGTCTTACCTTGGCAGTCTAGGCCCTGTCCATTGTTCTGCTCCTTTCTGTCGATTCGGACATTCGGACGCATATCTCTCGCCCTCGGATCTCGTCAAATGACAATGTGTCCGTTTTGAGTAATTCTTATCGTTCATCTAGAGTCTATCCCTTTGTATGACACAATACTTGCGGCAACATCCGACGTCTCCGTTCTTTTGCATCGACAATAATCCTCCCCCGGTCGCCACCAGAAACCATAACATTCCGCCACCTACAATCCTCGACCAAAATATTCCCACCCAATCCGTCAAATTTCAATTACTGATCAGCGTTTGGTCGTGTTGATCCC
This sequence comes from Ceratobasidium sp. 428, assembly GCA_019623705.1. Lineage (NCBI taxonomy): Eukaryota > Fungi > Basidiomycota > Agaricomycetes > Cantharellales > Ceratobasidiaceae > Ceratobasidium > Ceratobasidium sp. 428. Next base: position 1,354 of record WSTJ01001580.1, on the reverse strand, counting down.
TCCCGGCCGGCAAATCAAAGGCGTTGTAGATCCCTCCTAACCGTGTATATTTTATCCTAGAATATTTCACGGCGCGATAGCGTTTCACAATCCCCATCTAGGCCGCCAAGCCTTCTTTCTCGGGCTTGTATTTTCGGATGGACGCATCTTATTCTTCTGTTGATCTCCTTCGCCTGTACCTATTCCTAGTTGTCCCTATTCGCCACGTTTCCCAGAACCCCTGGTCCCTTGAATATTTCATACATGAATGATGAGAGTATCGGGCAAAATGTCAACATATCTCGTTCGGTAAATGCGCTCCAGTAAGACCGCCGTCATTCGCGGTGTGCGAGCATCAATTTGCTACTTCTTACGTGACAAAACTACCAGACAATCGTCAAGCACTTTCCGCACTCTTCAAGAACGGATCACTATGACCGATGTATCTCGTCATTTCGGCACGATCAAATGATAGGCCGGCACCTTTGCGGAAAACAGCTCTTCAGCCGGGCATCACCCAGGGCAGTCCTGACTCAGAAGTTGAATGTTGGTCCCGAACCTGAGCCACCGAAGCTTATGGCTGTGTTGTAGGTACATGGTGTTATTATTACCACAAACGCGTCCGTGCATCCTGAACTCTACACCAAATATAACCGGATTTCATCTCAAGCAACATTGGTTTTTCGCCATTCGATGAGAACTATATCGTTTCTTATTATATCTTTCACTGGTATGTAGGTTTTTTTTAGCAAGTATTCCAGCTGCTGAGCATTTTCCAATGGTTTACCTCGGTGTTGCAAGTGGGTGGTGTCTGATCTCTGAAACGTGTGGTGTTTTTCTAAATCGCTAGCATAGAGGTGCGTCATATTCGGAAGCTAATCCTTCCGCCCTCCAATGCTTCGTTTAACCATTGTTGGTATCTTCGGCAGTAAAATACGATTGTCGGCTTTGCTCATTTAGTAGACGATGATAATATCGTGTAATGCTTAAGTACTACTTTACGTCCCACACTTTCCTTCTCTCGATCTGCCTTCAATACCACGACGCTGCCACGAGTCGCGAGTGTCTAATTGATTAACTACCAGATATGCGGGACTCCGGCTATGGAGTTATTTATCACTAATATCTTTTGAGAAGATCGGGTGGGATGATACCTCAGAAAAGGGCCTAGATGGAAATCACCGGCGAAATAGTTGATTCTGTTTGGGACGGCAAGTGCAAGTCTAAGAAGTGGCGCGCTGTTGTATGGAAGAAAGCTCATGTCATCTCATAGCATTCGAGGGCGATAAGTAGTCAGAACTTGGGGCCGACGGCGGAGTGTCCGGACTGAAGTCATACACCAACCTTCGAATCGTGACACTAAAGAAGCACCCTA
>WSTJ01001579.1:0-11829 GCA_019623705.1 Ceratobasidium sp. 428 | reverse complement strand
TAGGGACACAGACGAAGGTGTGACGAAGAGATGGCCATGCGAGTCATGTGATATATTCCCAAGTGACCCACCTCGAGGTAACGCGTGAGCGCTCAAACTCTGCGCCAGAGCTGGCATCGAGGCTGTGGGAAAGCCCTGTGTAAGCACGTGGTAAACACAGACAAATAGGTGACAGGAAGTGAAGAGTGAGGCCGATCACCTCTGCACGCTAAACCAGACTCGGACGTCTTGTACGGATTTTACACTCTCGTTTGAATCTCTCACCAGCATATCAAACCTTACCAGGGGGTCCCGCCTCCTTAGGGGGATCTCGCTTTTTACCGAATCCCACCTCTTGGACAGGATACAAATCGAAAAGAACGATTGTTACGAGGCTATATAACAGCACTCTCGATGTCCCTTCTCAAAATCACCACGGACGCGGCGTGCTCTACTGTCAATCACAACCACGGAGGAAAGAAAGAAAAACCAGCTAGGTGCTCGGGTTGCGTTTAGTAGACTGCCTTCGCCGTCCTGTTACTACGTCTCCTTGCCGCTATTAGCCCTTGACGCCGACATGGCTCGCCGTACTCTCTCCGTAGCGCAAGCGGCCAGTCGCATATCTTACATTGAGTACGTCTTTATTCACCTTCGCTTCTTACCTCTGCTGAGTGCTTTAATTCCAGCATACCACCCAACGTAGTGCCGCCAAACACTCCGCCGCAGCATACTCCTGCTGCTGCTGCTGCTGCTCCGGCCGCCTTGCCGGGCGATGAGCCCGTGCCATCGCTGCTTCTCGCCTCTCTCTTCGGGTTGACCGATGTCGTCGCTCGCGGTCCAGACGAATAGACTCTAAGACTAAGGTTGGTGCTTTGGCTTTCATCCTCAGGTCTTGGTTGACGTTCTGGTCCGCTCGTATAGGCTATATGCGTCCTCGTCACCAAGAGTCATGCGTTGGTTGCTGGCTTTTGGTGACTTGAATCCGCTCGTGCCTTCGTACCCACTACTGTCTTGCCCTGTATACCGTACATGTTTTCGCCTAATTCAATGTAACCACTCACGAAACTCGCCGTATAACCCTCGATTTGTCTTATGCTTCCCTAGTTTATCCTTTTTTCCCCGTGACCATCTTGCAAGAGCTTATTGTGTTCAAACTGAAGTAGATGATTAACTGTATGCATTCAGAGATAAATGTAACAAACATATCACATCGGTCACATCACCGTGTTTTTATTGACTTCACTCCCTCTCTCAAGCCAACGCGTCGTTGATCAACTGTTCGACCTCCTTCTTGTGCTTCAGCTTGCTACCCGTCGCAACCGAGCTCGTCGGGTCTCGTCCGGCGTACTTGGGGTACGTGCCCTTGTGATGCTGTGTCTCGTTCGACGCGGTTCGGATACGCGGCGCGACGTATGTCCATGCGCCGCAGTTCAGAGGTTCCTCCTATAAATGCACATAAACAATTATGAAAAATATCAGAATGGGATAGCAAGAGACGCACCTGCGCATACATCAACTCCGCGTTCGGGTATTTGTCCAAGTGTGGCGTGAGCATATCATACGGGAACGGCGAGAGCTGCTCCAGCCGGCTGATCGCGATATCCTTGATCCCGCGCTCTTCACGCGCTTTGAGCAGGACGTAGTATACTTGACCTGTTTCATTCAACCATTGTCAATCCGTAATTCAGTTTACAATTGCACGAGTAAATACGCACCAGAGCAGATGATATGCCGTCTGATTTGGTCAGGCGCGACGAGTTCGTCTGGGTGCGGGTCGGGGAGGTATCGCTGGAAGTGTGTCTCGCCTGTCATCTCGGACAGGTCGGACTTGACGAGTGGATGACGGAGGAGGGATTTAGAGAAGAACAGGATGAGCTAAATGGCACGTGAGTTGGGCGGTTATGCTGCAGATGTGGCAAGTAACGTACCGGTTTCCTAAAGTCACGATGGACTTGTCTCCTCAGCACATGGAACTACATCATGAATCAAAAACAAATCAAGAGTAAAGGTTCGAATAGGACTCACGTAATTAGCCGGGGTCGTCGGATACACAATCTGCATGTTACAGTCCTGATGCATTCTCTCCATCTTCTCCGGCGGAGGGAACGCGTCCGGATGATCGTCACAAAGCTGCAAGAACCGCTCAATCCGTCCACTCGAGTGCTCCGGCCCCTGCCCGTCATACCCATGCGGCAAGCTCATAACAAGTCCACTCCGCTGCACCCATTTACGTTCTCCAGCCGCGATAAACTGATCGATGATACACTGCGCGTTGTTCGCAAAATCTCCAAACTGGGCTTCCCACATTGTTAGATTCCTGGGTGAGACGAGCGAGTATCCCAGTTCGAATCCAAGAGCGCCGAATTCGGAGAGGGACGAGTTGCATACGGAGAACGCTGCTTGGTCTGATCCGAGCGAGTTGAGCGGGACGTATTGTTGTTCAGTCTCTTGATCGTGGATGACGGCGTGTCGTTGAGAGAACGTTCCTCGCTCGACGTCTTGTCCTGATACGCGCACGTGATTCTTCTCGAGGACCAGAGAACCGAAAGCAAGTGCTTCGGCCGTTGCCCAGTCGATGCCGGTCTCTTGTTCGACGCTCTTGCCGCGTGCGGCCAGGATACGGACGAGGTTGCGATGCGCGGTGAAGCCTTGTGGCATAGTGCTGATCGCTTGGCCGATGTGTTTGTGGACAGACTCGTCTACGCCAGTCGGGTGGTGAGGCAGGTTTTGTTCGGCGAGTTCTTTCGGGTTCGGGAAGCCGTCCCAGGACGAGGACAGCCATTCCTTCGGACTGGGCTTGTACTCTTTACTCGCCGCTGCCGCTTTCTCGAGCATTCCCCACACCCACTTCCGGTGCTCCTCGATGTCCTGTTCCGTGAACGTGCCTTCTTTGATCAACCTCTGCGTATACTGAGGAAGCGGCGTCGGCTGCTTCTCGATCGCCTTGTACATCCTCGGCTGCGTAAACGCCGGCTGGTCCGTCTCGTTATGTCCGTACCGGCGATAGCAAACAATATCTATCACCACATCTTTCTTGTACTTGGCTCTCCAGTCTGCGGCGAGCTGACAGACAAACGTAACAGCCTCGACGTCGTCTCCGTTGACGTGGAAGATCGGCGCGTCGATCGCCTTGGCGATGTCCGAACAATAGGGTGTGGACCGGCTGAATCGGGGATCGGTGGTGAACCCGATCTGGTTGTTGACGATCAGATGGATCGTCCCGCCCGTGCCGTAGTTCGGGAGTTCGGACATGCCCATGGTTTCGTAGACTACGCCTTGGGCTGCGAACGCTGCGTCACCGTGCAAGAGGACGCCCATGGCTGAGTTGTGCGCATGTTCGTCGTGTTCAAAATGTTGAAGCGCGCGGGTCTTGCCAAGTACGACTGGGTCCTCTGCTTCAAGGTGGCTTGGGTTTGCTACGAGGGATAAAGAGACGCGTTTGCCGGATGGAGTGGGTCGGACGTAGTTGGCGCCGAGGTGGTACTTGACGTCGCCCGATGCGGAGTCTCCTGAGTCGTCGGTGCCGATGAACTCGTTCAGGATAGCTTCGATCGGTTTACGTACGACGTTGGCGAGCACGTTGAGTCGACCCCGGTGAGGCATGCCCATGACGATGCTTTTGACGCCATGATCGACGGACCGATCGATGAGCGCTTTCATACCCGGGATGAGCGACTCGCAACCCTCGAGGCCGAATCGTTTCTCCGAGGGGAACTTGGACGCGATGAACTTTTCGAACATCTCGGACCACATCAGTCGATCGAGGATCATGCGTTTTTCGTCTGTGGTGTAGTTGTACGGGCGCGGGATCTCGACGCGTTCTCGGATCCAGTCGCATTGGTCTTTGTCGGGGATGTGGATGTACTGGAAGCCGATGCTGGAGCAGTAGATCTTTTCGCATGTGCGGATGATGTCTCGGAGTGACATTTCTGTTACGCCGTCTCGTGCGTAGTGTGGCAAGATACCTGGACCGAGTTTGAATTTCTTGTCAAGGTCCCGCTCGGTCCAGCCGTAGTGGGAGAGTTCGAGTTCGGCTGGGACGATGTTGTCGAGGTCTGCGTCGAGGACGCCGAGAGGGTCGAGGTCGGCGACGTGGTGCCCGCGGACTTGGTATGCTCGGACGAGGAGTTGCACCTGCGGGTAAATTTAGGAACGGGCCGGGTGGGATTTGATAAATGAATGACTCGCCTTGAGATGATCAGTGAGGGCTGATCCGCCTCCGACGTTGAGCGTCGGTGCGCCGCCTACGGCTGTCGGCACGCCAGTATAGTCCGGCGGGGGTTGGAAGGCGCTAGAGCTAGGCAAGCCCTTGTCGAGTCCAGCGAAATAGACTTGCCAACTGGTATGCACGCTCGAAGGATCTTCTTTCCAGTGTTTGTACATCTCTTCGGCATAGTATGCGTTGGTGCCCGTCGCGAATGCATCGTGCGGCGATGGGGGCTGTGCGGTTGCATATGCACGTAACCTGGGCAGAGGGCGGACTGCGCGGGCAATGGCGCGTTGCCGGAGGAGGGAGCGCATGATCGTGGTGTGGTTTCGGGCAGTACCGTGAGACGACAGATGGAGGTAACCGCCGTGGTTATGTCAGCTGGTCACGTGTAGCTCGGACGCCTTTCACCCTTTGTTTCTTTCACTTTGCAAAACTCGTAAACAGACCGTTTCGTTCGTTCAACTAATTTTTTCTACAATTTGTGTGGGATCTCGAGGAGAACTGAGACCAGAGTGGCGCTGAACTGGCGCTGGCACGTGCAGCTTACGCAAGCGGCCCAAGTAGTAGACGACGGCCATGGGCTCGCAGCACTCGACGCCTGGTACGTGACACAGCCGCGCCGCCTCTCGCTACTGACGCTGTGGCAGCCCGCCGCACGGGCCAAGGGACCCCTATCCGGGCGCGGCCCCTATCGCGCCTCTTCCGCGCACGGGGGAGTGGCCCCGACGATGTAGTCGACCACGACGACGATGCGCAATCCGTTCGCGGCCCGGCCTCTCCCACCGACCCCGCCGCCACCGCCACCCAAGAAACCCAAGAAGCGCTCGCGCCCGCTCCTCACGCTTGCCCTCCTCCCGGCCAAGATCACATGGGTGGCCGTCAAAGTCTCGTTCGCGATCACGGTTTGGTCCGTGCGCACGACCCACACGATCAGCAAGCGCCGGCGCAACCGCAAGCAGAAGCGCAAGCTGCTCAAGAAGGAGCGCCAACGACAGATCGAGCGCGATGCCAAGTTGTGGCAGCAGCATCTCCGCCAGCTCGAGAAGCAGCAGCGCCAGCAGCAACAGAGTCTCCGGCCCCCAGCGCCCCTGTTCCAATTCTCCCGGTCCCCCTCGCCAGCCCCCTCGACCCAGTCTCAGCAGGACACGGAACCACGGACGGGTTGGATGCGCTTTGGTCGCAAACCCCCGCCTCCGCCACCGCCTCCACCGCCCCCGCCCCCTCCGTCGCTGCTGAGCTTCCGCCGTTGGAGCTACCTGAGCTCGACCAGCAGCGTCCGGTCCTCGTTCCTCCAACACTAAGCTCGCGCTCGGCGTCTACGTTCAACACCGCCCCGTCCACCCCAACAACCACCCCTTCTCCCACCGCACGCATACCACGCACACTCCCGCTCGGAACCACGATGATCGTCCAAGGACTCGTCCAAACGATAGAAGTACCCCGTCCGGCTCCTCCCCCATTTTCCTCTCCCTCTCGCACTACCCCTGCCTCTCCCACCGAGACGTCCGATAACGTCATGCCGTCCGAACCGATCCGGCAAAGTCGGCCTTCTGAACACGCTAAACCTAGTAATCCACCGATCGCTGGTGGCGATGCACCTGAGACGCGCGTGTCGACGCCCGAGGCCTCGACTGCGTCTTCTTCGTCAAGCGCGTCGCCTAACACGACTCCCACCATGACGCCCCCTGACACCCCACCCACTGACGTTTCTAGCGCCCCATCAAATACGGCGCTCCCGGCGTCAAGTTCCACACCTGATCAAGCCCGTCCTTCTATCCAGCCCCAATCTACTGCTACGAGGACTGCGTCACCGCCGCCATCGAGTACTGATGTTCTTGGTCTTTTGCTCAGGTATGATTCGATCTTTTAGTTGTGCTGTTTGCGTTTATGCTTATCTCCCTACAGTATCGCGGCACAAGCAACAGCCGAATCTCTCGTCCCGTGGTCCGTTCCTCCCCGTTCACGCAACCTAAACGCCTCTCCCACTTCAGGCTCAGGGGGACAAAATGGAATCGCGACTGGGCTCGCCGCAGCATTTAGCGCGCTGGCAGCTGGCGGGGCCGGTACCCGAACTAATCCAACCACCACCGCAGGGACTCCAACCGAAAGTACGGTGGCAGTCGAAACCAGTCTACCACCTCCTCCTTCCATCGACCCTACGACTATACCGCCACCAGCTCCAGCACCGGTGCCGGTCGCCATGCCTAGGCCGCGTCCGAATCCCACCCCTCGACCGTCGTCTTTTTCGCGTCGATTCTCTTCGACGTTTTCACCACCGCGTCGGACATCGGTTATCTCGAATCGGCGCGCGTCGACGATCGAAGGTGGTGTGAGGAATGGAGAGGCGCCACGTCGACGGGCGATGTCGATGTTGGGCGAGACAGTTCGGAGGTTTATGCCTTGGCGGTCTGGAGCCGAGCGGGTTGAGAGTGGTGCAGAGGTAAGAAGAGGTGAAAACGGAGGTGGAGGGGGAAGTAGAGGAGGGGAAGAGGTCGCCGATTTTGCGCGTGCGCCGCCGACGAGTCCTACTGCTCCCAGAGTTGAGAGTGCGGATATTCCTGTGAGGTCCGAGACGCCTGTTGTGTCGAGTCCGACTTCGGCTACGGTTCCGTCTCCGCTTGGTGCGCCCCCGACGATCCCTCCTCCGCCTGTTCCTGTCTCCGACCTCCCACCACCTGACCCATCCGCTCGACCAAGACGTGCTCGTTCTCCGCCTTCGTCTTCAGCCCCACGTACCCACCCAACAACCGATGCCGAAGACCTCGTCCGGTTCTCGCATATGCTGGGGTTCACACCCGGTGCTGTCCATCCCGCCGGAAGTTTTGAGCGGTTCTTGGCGGATATGCAGGACGAGTTACGGGCTGCGCTTGGCGAATATCAGGAGAGGACACGAGTGAGGAGTCCGGAAAGGCGAAGGAGGGGACGGGGCGAGAGGAGGAGTAGAAGTGGGGACGCTGGAAGGAGGGTGAGCGTGGAAGGTGGTGCTAGGAGGAGCGTTGATGGTGGGAGAAGGGCGAGTGGGGAAGGTGGGACGAGGAGGAGCGCTGAGGGAAGACGGATGAGCGCCGAGGGCGGGATAAGGGAAGATGGTGAAGGAGAAGCGGCAGGAGCGAGTGCGGAGAGGCTGGATTATACTCGGCCGCATGTACCTTCGACCGACCCGTTGCCGTTGAACTGGTGGAGGATGTATCGGTTCCCGGCGTTGCCTGACGTGACGGTTCCTGCGTCCGGCTCGCCTGCTTCGACTATTACGGTTGGAAGTAGTTCGCCCGAGTCGAGTCCTACGACCGCGCCTAGTACGCCTAGTCCTGCGACTGCACCTAGTAATACTAGTTCTACGACTACGCCTGGAACACCTAGCCCCTCGGCCACACCAGAGCCTGGATCCGATGCGGAGCCGCCCGTACCGGTTCATCCGGCGATTATCATCGGTTTACGATCCGTCTCGCGAGACCCGTTGGACGAGGCTGCTGCTGCTGCTACTGCCGCCGCCGCTGGAACCGTGCCGAGTACGACAACGCCAGGGACGCGGCGGAGTACCGAGTCGAGGCGGTACAGTGCTGGTGCCGATACGGAACTTAGACGCAGTTCGATTCGGGATCGGGATGCGACATGGGCGCGGAGTCTCGGACTACCGGATCGGGAGAGGGAAGAGGGCGAGAGCGAGGAGAGGAGGTCGAGAGATGGGACGAGGAACTACATTATCTGGATTATAGGCGGATATTACCCCTCGAACCACCCTCTGCTCGCGCATCCCAATTTGTTCTTGGGCCAAGTCCACCCGGACGAACTCTGGATGTTGAACGAGTTTTTGGGCCAAGTGAAGCCCCCGACTGCGAGCCGGGAGGACATCGCCAAGGCCGGGTTGCGCGTGATCAAGGGCGCTCAGCTGGGAGAGTTTGCCAAAGATGGAGGTGTTACTGAAAATTGTACTGAACGGGTGAGTTCATTTCGGGGTTTGAGGTTTATGGAGGGGTGCTAATTGGGGGTTAGTGTCTGATATGTTTAGACGACTATGCGGACGAGGAGGATTTGAGGATTATGAGTTGTAAACACATGTTCCATAAAGATTGCGTTGATCGGTACGATGTCCCTTGCCGCTGACCCTGTCCATTAGCGCTAACGAACTATTGACCCCTTCATTAGCTGGATGGAAACAGGTCGAAACAACTGCCCCGCATGCCGAACCAAAGGCGTCGATACAACCTCTGCCGCGTCCACCTCTGCCCCGACCGCTCAAGTGTGATCAGATCAATAAATAACAATCGTTTCTTCGCTTTCGATCCCTCCCCCTCCCTGATCAATTGTACCAATTAAAGAGTTTGCGCACTTTACGATCCTTATGTTCCTTTTTTTTTACTTGTTCCTTCCCTTCCTTTTTTGCACGCACCTCCTGATACTCCTTTTGCACGCACCTCCCGATATTACTGGACATGGTAGTCGTAATCTGTTGCTTGCTCTATACGCGTTGTTTGTTCCCTTCTTTAGTTTTTTTTTCTTGGAGCGGTGAATATTTATTATCTTTTGTGGTTGTCTAGTATGACGTTAGGCTAGTGTGGTAGCGAAGGATAAAATGCAGACCGAGTTCGTGTGGGCCATGCGTGGTGTGGTGCGCGGTTCAGCCGCATTTCAGTCAACAATATGTCACCAAATTCCTATGGAGTTGGAGAAAAGGTGTCTTTCGACAATTTCTCTGTAAAGTGGCCAGTATCGATGTATAATTGTCCGCTATGGTGTATGAGAGGGTAGTCTATATTACTGTATGCTGAAAAGGTGCTGTGGTCCTGAAGCCACAGATATGTGGGGTAATAACTGAATCCGTGGTGAGCAATCACAGTTTGTGCATTGATTTTGAAGAACCGCGAACCAAGCGCTATTCTGTTGTTCGGCGACACTTCAAGCGATCAGGTACAGGACTGTCATTTGTGGCGCATCTGTGGCTATATATTCGATGATTATCAGCTAACATCCGACTGACCTGCCCTAAGCTAAACATTACAACGAGGGATGAACGTATCATTGAAACTGACTTTCTACTATTTCCATGAGCTCACTTCAAAATGCCGAAACCCGTAATATTTGGGATACACCAGAGCTGATTTGCATGATCTGTGAGTTTTTGGATCAGAAAGATCGCGCGAACATGCTCTGCACGTCTCGTCATGTGTTTGCAACCATACTGCCTATCGTCTGGAAGGATGTGGGCTTACAGTCTGTATTTCACTTAATCCCGGGGGTGAACATGAGAACGGAGTCACAACAGTTTTACTCATACGTAATGACTATTATATATACCAACTCGATTGTATACTAACAACTCGCTGCTAGGTGTTCGACTTCCCCGACTCTGCTGATCTGACCCGGTTTGATTTCTACGCTCCATTCATAAAGACGCTTCAAGTACCTGTTATCTGTGTTATCAATAACTTGCCAGTCGAATGGGCGATTCTTACTAGTTCTGAGGCGATCGCAGCAAAACCCTTGCTTCCAAACCTAGAACACTTAAAACTGGATACCTCGGGCCCAGTCGAAGAAATCCATATCAAGTGGCTATCTCGATTCTTATGTCCTGGTCTGCTTGGGTTTGAGATGCTCCCGGTGTCTTCGAGAAGTGACAGAGAGGATTACTATCCATGGCTTGATATGAACACTAGTCTCCACTTGATAGATCAGCTATCCCGTGCTTGCCCTCGTCTTAAGCTTCTCCAGATATTTCCGGGTGAGACTTCACTGTGGCCTTCAGGCCAGCGCGAGATGATGTGGAGCCGGATTGCCGAGTTGCAACATCTCCGTTCCCTCAACTTCAGTGGGGTCAAGGTATACAACGAACTACTTAACACCCTCGGTCGACTCCCGCATCTTGAGAATTTATCGTTTTGTGCCAACAAGAATGACCCAGTAAACGACGACCTTCCAGAATTTAGGGTTCCATTACACGTGCCGGACGACTCCTTTCCATCGCTGAGGAACCTGTATTTACAAGGGCTGTTTGAGGATACTATGAATCGTCTATTCAAGGTTCCCGTTCTCTTCCGTCGCTCTATCATAGTCAAAATCATCTTTGCGTTCCAACCCTTCGAGTACCGTTTAGATATGACAGAACGTTCAAACACCCTCATCGAGTGTCTTTCCCAGAATAGCCCACATCTTGAGGACCTTACTATAGGACTTCTAGGAAAATATGGCTGTTTCATCGTCACTCGGCTCGCCGTCGACGCGTTCAGACATATGCATCTTCGATATCTGAGCCTCACTATCGTTAATTTTGACTCAGATGTTGAGTTGGAAGACTTCCTGGCTTCTGTCCCGCATCTTGAGGTGCTCGATCTCGGGCTTCAGCAACTCGAACCAGATATTTTTCAACCGTTTGGCTCTCATTTACCTAAGCTCGGTCTGCTCTTCTTTGGTACCATCGACCTTGAAAATGCCAAGGAGTTATTAGAGAAGGTGGAACAGCAGGCTGCGTCCCAGCCGATCGTCCTTTGCGGGCAGGCATTCCTTGAACATCAGTGGCGCCAGCCGGGTGTCCCATATAGCCCCCCCAGTGATGAAAGCATCTACAACGTAGCAAGGTGTGTGGTAGTTTTCTCCTAAAGTTAATGTGCTAACTAGTCAGTAGGTATATACTCAGCATATGGCCCAATGCGACTTACGAGATACAGAGGGCGCCCTGGAATTGCATGTGCCACTGTGGGCCTGACAACGCGGCGGTAACTCGGCTGAATGCAGCCATGGAGTCACTAAGGGCCACGAATGTGGACTAGATCGCCATGCACCAAGCAAGACTATGCTTAGCTATATCCAAATGTAAAGTCCAAAGTATATTTCTACGCGAGTGTAGTCGTATTGAAAATTCATTGCAAACACGATAGTCGTAGTTCTTGCCCGCCATACATTTATTTCTGTTTATTGTAATTATTTGTCGTCGTTTGAGACTATACAGTAGCGTAAGACGGAATTTAAACCCCGAGCTGTGCTGACGAAACCTTAGACTTGACTTCCACCACTTCAATGCAATCGTCTCAACCCTCTGGAACTTGTCACGTCTGGAATATACCAGAGCTAATTTGTATGATCTTTGGTCTTTTGGATCAGAGAAGTCGTGCAAGCTTGCTCTGTGCGTCTCGCTATATATACACTACCACACTCCCTGTCGTTTGGGAGGATATGGACCTAAGATCCATCCTACACTTGATTCCAGGGATGAGGATAAGACCAGAGCCGCAGAAATTGGGTTATGTAAATGACTATTCCACTTCATCTGGTTTGTATTGACTTGCTGAGCAGGTATTTGAGTTCCCCCTGGATGCCGATCTAACCCGGCTCAATTTCTACGCTCCGTTTGTAAAGACACTTAGATCAACTGGTCTATGCGCTATCACAAACTTAATCCCAACCGAATGGGCCATTCTTAGCTCTGGGATAATTATGAAACCTCTCCTGCCCAACCTCGAGCGCTTGATTATGAATACCTTAGGTGACCGAGCCGACGAAAGTCATGTCAAATGGGTATCTCGATTCTTATATCGTGGTCTCCTTGCGTTCGAGATGCTCCCATCGCCACTCGGAGGTGGAGAAGACTATTATCCATGGCTAGACGTGCGCACTAGTTTCTATCTGATAGACCAGGTATCTCGCGC
>WSTJ01001578.1:0-11830 GCA_019623705.1 Ceratobasidium sp. 428 | reverse complement strand
CTTCAGAAGACCGCGAATCCAGGACACGTGCAGACCGGTAAACGACAGTGTTCTCGTCCGGTTAATGCGCCCGTTCTTACTACAGCTATAAGTGGAGTCGATGAGAGGGCGCAATTACCTTTCAACAAGATCTCCGCCCTTCATTCCGTCTTCAACACGAGCCCGAAGTAAAGAACGATGTTGACCGACCCATCTCTCCCTCCCAGTGTACGCATGCTTCACGGTCGACAGTTTCACGGCACGAATAGCAACTATGTGCTTCCGTAAACTAGTTCCCTTCGCGTTTAGCACTGAGGTCGGCGGCTGAATCACTTGTTCTAGGAACGATAAGGAAGAACACAAGCGGTTAAGCTACCAGCACGAAGCAATCAAAATCATGGCTGGTGAGCTACCACCACACCCAGCTACCATACACCCAAGTATGCTTATTCGTAACAGGCGGCAACTACATGGCTCCTTTGTCGAAAATAAATGCGGGAGCTGGACCTCAGGATGTTCTTGATATCTGCAGCGGAAGTGGACAGTGGGTGCTAGAGGTTCGTAGACGTGGTGACACCTCATATATGCATACTAATAATTTAATCCTGGAACGTCCAGATCGCAAAGGAGTTCCCTAAAGCGAAAATCGTTGGGATCGACTTGAGCCGACCAGTCCTGGAGTGAGTGTTTGCCCCCAAGCGTATACGTACGAGGGACTATGCAGAACTGATTTCTGGCTGCGCAGTGAACCTACGCTTCCGGCGAATGTATCGTTTGTGATAGCGGATATCAGTATGTCCCCACGCTGCCGGCCTTGCGATATCTACTAAACCATAGTTAGAGCAAGGACTTCCGTTTGAAACGGGTTCGTTCGATGCCGTTCATATGCGAATGGTACCCAGTGTGCGGTAGATTTTTCGCGTGGAGCTGTTTGGCCAACTTACCTTGTGGCAAACCCAACAGATTCGAGAGAGAACGGCAATTTATAAGGAGATGCATAGAGTCCTACGACCAGGTATGATAGATCCTACTGCGTGCAAGTCTGTGGCTGAGATCCAGACAGGTGGATTTATTATGTTGGTCGAGCCTGGTGAACGCGTATCACGCCTAGGCATAGAAATACCGCCAGAGCAAATAGCAATCACAAATGCCGTAGTAGCGACTCGCCACTTTGAAGAGATAAAATCTCCAGCTCCAGACAAGGCCACAACGGGCTCTTCGGAGAATGCCTGGGGAATGGCCACCAAAATCACCGCTCACCTCCGTGACTCACCCGAGATGTGGACCAACGTACAAGAAAAGAAACTCGGTATTCCAATTGGAGTTTGGGCAGATGGTAGGCTAGACCAGTTATGCAGATAATCAGCTTATTAATTTCGGACATGAAGACGAGGCAGGACAAAAGGCAGGAGAGCTGCTTCAGTATTGCGTCCCAGGATTATTCAAGTCAATGCGCCCCACCCTCATCAACGAAGGCATACTTCCGGCAGAAGAAGTAGACGATCTACTTGCGCGACTTGATATAAGGTACGGACCAGAGGCTAAGCAGTGGCAGGTCGAGTGGCCTTTTTGTTTTGTCTGGGCCGAGAAATATTGAGGAGTTGCCTTTCAAATTTTCCAAATGATTTAAATGTTCGTACTTGTCGCTTCCGGCACCAATGCAGAATTTTCAGCACTCGAATAGGAGAAGCAGAATACCGGGTAGTTGTAGGGCAATCTATCAGCAATAAGTTAGCGAGTAGTCGTTAGAGGTAAATAATGTGTTTTGGTTGGACTTGGCTGGAAGGAAGCGGGAGGGCGGTCACGTGCCCATTTCCGACAAAGGCTTCGAGGTTTCAGCGGCTCGGACTCTGCCATACATGTTCACCTCCCTGGTGTGGATTTTGACCGGGGTGAGCATCCCGTTCTATTAATTTCTTAGATTATATAGTCCCAAAATCACCGAAAACAGGAGAAACTTTCACGATGGGCCGAGTTAGACACAATTGATATCTTATAACTGGAGCGACATAAAGTACAGGCTAGAAATACATTTGGACGTATCACCACAGACTATTCACTGGAATATCCATGTCATTAGTGGTATGCATTAAACGGAAGTTTGATTCTAATCTTTTTGATCTCGTTGTTCGACATCTAGACAAGCGTTTGCTGTTGCAACGCCTTTTCGGACGAGTCGACTGACGACTGTTTAAAGTCGAGGAGTTTGTTCCCAAAATCCTTGATAAGATAGCCAGGATGGAACACATTAAAGGTCTGTAAAGCGCAGACCAGCGAGTGTGAGCATATATAGACTTGAAGATAAAGATTGGCGTCTGAACGTACCACCATAGCCACTACGATCGCACCACCGTCGAACCAGTTAAACCATTTTTCGGTCGAGATGATAGTTCCGTTCCTACCATCGCTTTAGCCAGCGAAGTATTAGTCAGAAGTAGAAGGACTTACCATCCGTCCGTGAGCTCGATTGTCCTATAAATACTCCTGATAAGAATAAACACGCTCGCAATCGCCAGTCCAACCATCATGAGCGGAACACCCTTTGGTACACTCTTCCATCCCACAAATCGAGGCTTTCCGAGGTCTTGCGCTTTCCGGGCGGGTCGGCCCAAGGCAAAACGCACGGCAAACTCGATCGAAAGCAAGTCAAAGAGCGTGACAGCCGCGAGTTGGATCACGATTCCAGAAAGCATAATGTTCCCCCCACGATTTGCGCCTTCGAGAGTGTCCGCCACCGATGCAAGAGCACCACCGATGGCTTGGAGGAGGAGAGCGGTGACGTCGGCAGTGAGGAATATTATGAGATCTGCGCGCATACATGCACTCAGTCGATCAGGAAAACAGCTAAAGGGATGGTGGCTTACATAGACGAGGCGGCATACGGCTATACTCTTGGCCGATTTCACTGATGATCCGAGGAAGAATGAGGAACATAGCAGCGGTCATGAACGACGGCGCCATAATGGTTGTGCAAATCCTAAACGCGAGTGATATAAGGCACAAGCTTAGGGCGAAGGAAAGAGTGGCTGAATACGCACTGCATCATGAATGGACCGGAATTGGTGGTATTAATGTGTCCCCAAAGGCGACCGGACCAGCCAAGGATTTCAATAAAGCCACACAGGGCAAGAGTTGGTAGCATGTACCACACTCTCAAACGGATCCCCTGGAAGATATGAGCGACTGAGATCTAAGTTAGTATATTATATCGAGATCTGACAACACGAGAAACGCACTGGTTGTAAGGGAAAACAACACGATAAAAAGAACACAGATCCACAGAGTGGGTACATAATTAAACGGATTGCCGTCGCCAGAATCGTTGGACGCGGCGGAGGCGTCGGCGCGTGGGGCTGTGCATTCAGTAGCGGCGGTTAGCACGGGCCCGCAAAAGGGCGACGGTACACCAGGAACTAACCGACGATCGAGTTAAGAGGTGAGGGAGCCATCGTTTGAAGAACACCAGAGCGCTTGTAAAGCCCAGGGGAGATTTGACAGTGAAGCGATCAGATGGTCTCAAGGACGGGTTTTATACACAGTGCCAACGGAGGCTATCCCGGCGCATTGGCATCGACGATGAGCATTTTTGTGACGCAGATGCCTGAAAACGTACAGATCGCGAGCACTCCTCGGTGTACATGATTAGTTATCGGCCACGCTCCTCTCCGTATCTATATTTTTGCACTATGGCCAAACCCTGGCGCTTAAGTCTTCCTCGTCACCGTGACCGACCCCCTCTCGGCCTCAGACCTGGCCACTTCGATGCCCGAGCAAAACTCGGGCTCCATGAGCTGTGATCATGTCAGCGTAAAGGCAGACACGATCGAACGAGTCTAGATCACAACCTCTCGATTCGCCCTAATCAGAACCCAAATTGAGAAAAACGACATTAAGTTGTCAAATAAGTTTCTTTGGTATATATGCAAAAGTCGAGACATTCTGACTAGTCAGTCCATGTTATGATGGTAGCGGGAGATAGAAAACGAGAGAAGATAAAAGAGAGCTACATAAGCGAGCGAGCGACAAAACACGTCTATATGTCAGTGAAAACGCCATGGAATCCGGTCCACATGGCTTCGAGAGAGATGGTTCCAGGAGCAGACACGCAAAAAGAGAGAAAACAACAAGAACGACAAACGTTTTTCTTTTATTGACCAAGGTTCGAAAGTCCAGGCGGACGCTGCGGCGCACCGCCAACACCCGGTCTCGTCGAATAATGATCCAAAAACCCAAACGTCACACTCCCGGTCGGAGACACCGGCACACGCGGCTCCTCGTCCTCGGGATTCGGCCCCCATCGTCGCCCTCCGTTCGCGCCTACACCTAAAATCACCGGACATACCCACGGCCGTCCGGGTCGTAAGGATCATATTGAGCTTGATGCCTGTCGTAGTCCACAACACCCCCACCTGACTCATATCTGTGCCCACCTTGTCCATGTTGGCCCTGAGGCTGACCATACTGCTGCTGCTGTTGACCGTAGTGCTGGTCCTGCGCGTGATGATCGTCCCCGTACGCCTGCAGCGGTACCTGCGACCCCGCAGCAGCCGCCATGCCCGAGTTGTACATTCGCCCGCTCCCAGCACTACCGTCTGAGAACCGGTCTTCGGGACGGCCGAGGTAGACGTGGCTCCCCTGGCTCTGACTGTGCTTGTCGAGGTCATCGTGGACATCGAACGCGCTGTTGTTGTACTGCTGCAGAGGAATGAAAGCACTCGACGCGCTGGACGCGCGGTTGTCGGCGTACCCGCCAAACGGCTTCTCGCCCTGTGCACGTCGGCCATTGTTGGTACTGAGCCCACGTGCGAGACCGCCAATCCCAGGTGCAAGGTCCCCGCCGGACTTCTCATTCGATTGCTTGCTTTTCCGCATGCATACCAGGACGAACGCCAGGATAGCGATCAGGAGAGCCGCGCCTGCACCAGCAGCAATGATATAAATCAGGCTCTTGTTCAAGGGCGCGCTGCTCTCCTTGACTCCACCACTACCAGAACCAGTAGGGGCCTTTGTGCTCGTCGAAATGGGTGGCAAGTCTGCGACAGCGCTCGTGGGTTGCACTCCGATGTTTCCATTCCCAACGGTAACCATCTTTCCAACACTCGGTAAGCCATCGACGACAACGAACATGAGCACTGGCCCAGGCTGAAGGATGTTCGGGTTGGGCGGGACCTGTGCGACGTGCAGGGTGATATTCCCAGTATCCGCGACGGTGTAGGTATTATTCAACTGCAGGTAGCGTTGGCCCATGTTCATCGCATGGGTAGTGAAACCAGGGCGAACGAGGACGACCTTGGTGACTTTGGCGGCATCGTTGGCGTTGCCAGAGTACGACTCCGGGCCGAGCTGGATGTCAAACGAGTCACCACCATACGAAAGTGTCTTGGGCAGTCCTTGAGGGACGGGGCGATCTTTGATCTTGGCAAAGTAGGGTGGATAGAACCGTTCGGCTTTGTATGTGGTTGGGAAGATCGTAGTCGTATTGACATCGACGTTCGGATTGCTACCAGCGACCAAGACGGACCCGTCAGGCAAGAGGATCGCAGAGGAATGATACAACCGAGGAATTGTCGAGTCGCTGAGACCCTTTTCAGACCAGCGCGAACCAGCAGGTTTGGAAGGATCGTAGATAGCGGGCTTGAATACGGGCGCAGATGCAAGGCTCATACCCCACGGCATGTCGGCATAGAGTGCAGTCTGTCCAGTGGCCTGAGCGTACCCGGCGGTACCATTCGCAGCGCCATTGATAACAAGCATAGTCCCGTCAGGCAAGGTAATAAATTGACTCATGGTACGACCGATAGATAGGCTGTCGTCCTTGACATACGTAGGGGATGAGCCGTCCGTTGGTTCGGGAATAATCGACTGGCAGTCATCCGAGGCGGGATAATTCCAAGTGTTGATGTTTGGATAAGAATAGTTGCCCCAAGCATCTTCCGGCATGTCGGACCCGCCACAAAACAGAATCTCGGGTGTCCAATTATTCTCGGGCGTCAAGGGCTTCATGGCAACAGCACCTGAAGCAGGATATACGCGAATTACTCGGCCAGGCATGTCCGGAAGCTTGGTCTCGACGTTCTGATCGTGATCCCACATAACTGGTAGACATTAGTACACGAATAAAGAGGCAGAATATAATGCTCACTCGTCGAGTAGTTAGCCTGCGCAAAGATCTTGCCCGACGGCATGAGGAACGCGTGCGCATAGGAATTCAGACCGCTTGTGTCAATCATGAACTGCATAACCTTGGGTGGGCTATATCGACTCGGCCAGTACTCGTACGTAGGTTCCGCAGCACCGCCCTCGTACGCCGGGTCAAGATTCGGGGTGTTGCGGTTGATGTAACCACCATTGACGAATCCACCGATCAGAATAATCGAGCCGTCACCGAGCGGTTCAGCTGTAGAGTACCAACGCTTCTTTTGCATGCTGACCAGTGCCGTGTTGTCAAACCATTGGCAGCCTTCGTCCGTGCACGGGTTGAGAATACGAATCGCTTTGGTGCCGTCGTAGTCTTTGTATGTGTCGTCGAAAATACCCGACCCGAACTCTGCTTGGCTTCCAACGTTTCCGCCTGGCCCAATCGCACCGTTTCCACCAAAAGTCGCAAAAGAGCCATTAGGGAAATGGGAACCGGACGAGCAAAACGCGTTCGTAGTCATGTCCATGATCGTAGCTTTACTCGATGCGATATCCCTGCAGGGTCGGAGTTAGGCACGCGCGAAGGTCTCGGGAGAAAAACACGATCTGACGCACCACTCCACGGCCCAGGCTGGGTGACCATTGATTGTAGCTGCGTTCCCTTCTACTTTGTCCTATTGGCAATTGGGTGTTAGGAGGCGATGAGGGGGTGAAAAGGCGAGTGTTGACGACGCACCAAAATGTATACTTTTTCTTCATTCCCCAGTAGCATCTATCGACTGTGTGAGCCAGAAAAACGCAGGAAAAAGAACAATAGGTGGCCTACCATCATAGCAGAGACCAGAGTGTCCCCGACTTCAACAATCGAGCCAGCGGCCTGCGCGCGAGAAGGGACTGCATTATAGAGAACTGCTGCTGTTGATAGAGAGCGTAGGAGTGATAACGAGAGGCGCATGGCGCGAACAAGAGGGGACCCAGCGTTGTGCTGGTTGAGGTAATGAAAAGAGAACAAATATCAAATCAGGGACCTGTCGGTCCCAATATATCCCGGTCGCTATCCTTAGACGCTGCCGAAGTCGTGCCGGATACAAATAGCCCAAGGCTTCCCACATATTCAAGTGACGACCGTACTAGTAGAGCAGCCCTCGTAAATATCGCGCATTTATCTTATAGTTTTTGCGTATTAAAGTCCCGGCGGACAGAACGCACAAAAACCTACCAAGAGGTCACGTGCGATGTTCAAGTGGCTCACGGTCTCGGCTCAGGCTTGGCCGTAGAACTTGGCTGCGGAGACCACCACCACAGCCTCAACATACACCTACACAATTTCGCGTGCCTAGGGACATCCATACGCATACTAGCACCCGTAACCAGGAGAAATGGATTTTTGCTGTACGTGTATCTAAGAAGTATATAACAATTTCTGAATGCAATATCGGCGCTTTGACAGGTATCGCTAGTAAGTCGCCACCATTCATTCCCCGGCACACAACAACGAAGTTTCTGAAGCGTTAATCCACAACTCCCTCAGTCGGCTGTCCAACCAAGATCAGCGCAGACGACAGCGACAATGGTCAAACACGGCTTTGCCCGCGCTGTAATAATGGTGCGTCATAGATGTTGACGGACGATGCCGAGTTCTGACAACTAGTCTGTCTGGGCGTTACAGTCGCAGTCTTTGGCGCCAAGAAGCGCACATGGCTTGAGATCTGCTTCGTTCCTCTAGTTCCAATGAGCTCGTCGAAGATATGGAATTGTTCAATTTGCGGGTGGCATGGTACGTCTCTTCGCTTGCGACTTGGTGCGGACTGATAAATATATTGATATTACCTCGCTTTTTCAGTGAGCCAGAATCAACCAAACGGCTACGCCCCACCGCTTCCAGGACCTCCCCAGCCGCAAGGGTACAATCCCCACTACCAACCGATCTACGGTCCGCCGCCAGGTAAGCACTCAAACAATTAATTTCGGTGATTTTGTGTAACCGGGAATCGCGCCTAACCTAGGACAACAATGGGGTCAACAGCAACATAACTCGTACCAAGGTGGTCAACCTGGGCAGTATCAGCAACCTGGGTACGGCCAACAACCTGGATATGGTCAACAACCTGGGCATGGTCAGCAGCATGGGTACGGACAAGGCAAATAATTTCGCACGCTCAGCGGGTATTGATTCATCTATGTTTTCTTGGGCTCTTGACGTGTGCTGTTGATACCAAACATGTAGTATATCGAGTACATAATCATACACGCATATATATGGATACTACAGTCCCGAGTCCTTGTGTCCGTATACCCCAAGATAAATCCATGCAAAAGTACATAAGCGCCACCCGGTGAGGGCGCCGATTGGTCCATACAACTTCACGCTACAGAGCTCGCATATACCCTACAGAAGCGGGTGAGAGGCATCAGTTAGCAAATAGAACATCGGGTTGGCACAAGCCACAGCAAAAGTCATAATTTGGTTTGCCAAGCTCCCAAAATAACCCATTCACGGCGAGCATGAAGGCCAACAACGTATTCCCAGCAGTTGAAACTAAACGTAGGACTCACCTCAACAGCATCTCTCGCATATCTAACCGTTCAACCCTTCGTTTCTCAGCACTTCGAACAACATCCGCCAAAGCCGCATCTTCCCCCTCGTCCGGCTCAATAACTGTAACCCCAATCTTCACAGGCGCGCACGTCGTCGGTAACATAGTCGGCCGTCGGTCGATAAACACATGCTGCGAATCTTCCATTTCTGGTTTCGGAGAGGGTGATACGGTCGTGGGCGTGGGAGTAAGCGCTACGAGCGTAAGGAACGCCTCGTTTGTGAATCGGGAGGCTGGACCGGGGCATGGTTGCTGCTGCTCGGGTGCAGGCGGGTACGGCCGTCGTACATCGGCGTGGGAGCAAACGTAAACCTCTACGGATGAGGTCCAGACGCGGGTAATAATGGCCCGGAATGTGAGTCTGTTGGTGAGGCGAATAAAGGTAGATGAGCTTCGAAGATGATAGTGAGATGAGGTAACATACACTTCTCCTGTTGCTACAGCTTCGCGAAACTCTAGGCCGTCCATTCTGCCCAATAGCATAAAGAAATTTCACCGACAGATGGACGATAGGAAATAACGAAAACATGGTCAGTTTCGTACACCGCACACCGCCGGTAATAGAACAAACTCACCCGGCGGTAACCCACGCACAATTCCGCTTCAACCTATGTGCCGCCAAAACCGCTGTCCGTTCCATCCACTCTACCAAACCCACCCGCGTAGGTGCGGACACATATCAAGGGAAATACAACAAATACCAAAAGTCAGCACACGCTAGTCACCAGGAACAAAGCTGCACGGCAAGGCACGTACCCATGAGCTGTCCACCGAATAAGACTCCGACGCTATTCGCGTGCTGTGGCATGACAATCTGCATTGTGCATGCTAGGGTATCCTGGATGTATACCATGCGTGGGAGAAGAAATTCACTGGTAGGTTTATCCTCCGGCTCCGGTGTGGCGCGCTGGAGCTTTCGCGGGCGAAAAACGTCAGAGGGAGAAAGTACGCTGGCGATAGGCGACTCGACCACATGGCTCTGTGCGTGGGATGTCGATGATGTGCTGTAAGGGTGCTTAAGATCAAATGATGGGGTAGGTGCAGACCAATCCTGATGATCGTTGATTGATTTTTCAGCCACACATGCGGAAACGAAATTCATTATACTCACTGGTCTACCGGATCCAGACTGTAAGCCAATCCATGTCGGCCGACGTCCCTTTTTTCGCTTTTCCAGGATTCTCTCGAGATCCGCAAGAGGTACAGCTGGTGCTTCGGCTCCGTACACATCGGTGTCCGCACGCACGACATCATCTGCATCGACGCGCACATGCGGATCATGCGCCTCGAGCGCATCCGCTAGGAGTTCGAGCTCAAGGCTTCGTAGTTCTCGTGCTTGGCGCTTCTCAGCCGCGGTCATTCCGTGTTCGCGAGGCGATGCTGCGCCAGAGGACGCAGAAGTCGAAGTAGAGCCTGACTCGGAGGCCCACTGCCGTTTGGTGTGCGTTGGAATCATGCGAGAGACGATGGAACGGAGGGCTGAGAAGTCTTCAGGTGTACGAGAGGTGCGGAGAATTCTGCGTCTACCGGCGAAGAGGTAGCGTTTCTTCTCAATAAGAGTTTGAGGCTGGATTGGTGCTACAACGGCTTTCCGCCGAGGCGCTTTGGGGGCGCTGGGAGAAGCATTACCGAGTCGAAGAGATGGAGGGGGACCAGGGTGAGAGACTGGGGCTGGGGCCAGGGCGACGAACGTGAGGTACGCTGTGAGGTATGTTAGAAGCATAATGTGAGCGGTGAAGTAATACTTACCGTGACAGCAATAGGCAAGTTCACCAGTGTCAAAATCCTCAACAAGCACTCGCACACCAGCCTCTAGGTGAACGCACGCGACCGTTAGTCATGTCTACTCAGTTAGATTTCATATCAGCATACCGATGGAAGACCCCCATGCCCGATTGATACACGCATCGATGTGAATGATGTTCCCAGCTCTAATCTCCCTCACAAGTACGACTCGATCTACGCTAATCGTCACACAGTTCAAGTCGGTGTGGCGCCTAGCTGCGACTCCGGCTGCTACGTCGATGATCTTAAGCATTTCCCCAGCGTACAAGCGCCCATGTTCATCTGCCACAAGACTCATAAGTATACTTATAGCTGGATGAAGGGGGACAAAGACTCACCTGTGACGTCAGGAGTTACCCGCCATGACATATGAACGCTGCTCGCAGATACGGGCTTTGGGGGAGGCACCGGTGTGGGTTCCTCTTTCATCTTTTCCTCCGATGGTGGCGGAATGAGTCGACGAAGTGTCGAGGGTGTCCATTTTCGCCAATATAGAACAGACGACAATGCAACCGCAGATAAAATTAAAACCTTGCTCTCAAAGCTAAGTCCATTAGGTCCAGACAACGCCATTCCGACCGAATCTCAAAGTTCAGGTGGGCAAGAATGACTTGGAGCTATATGGAGTCAAGGAACAGGGGCCTCACTGTCGGAAAGAGTCCAGAGCCCTAATCACTGAGAAACACCGGAAAGAGCAGCTGCGTATTATAGCCAAGTAGGCCGTCGCCGATAAACTTGCGCCTCCTAGCTAGTCACTGTCAGGCGGTGTTTGAGCCCGGATCTTCACGGAATTAATCCTGACTGATGCAACACTGTTGTTCCGATATTCCCCAAGCTCAAACTATCGAGATTTGGCCGTCCTGGACTGATTGAAGTAGGTGATAACTGGGTTAAGTTCATCAGTAGGTGGGGAAGCCAGTCAAAGAGGTGGCTTCGAGCGGGCGGTGTTTGTGTTTGGATGTGTTTCTGTAGATCATACGTACGTCATACATAACGGCTTGAAGGTACTTGCAAGCCCCACATCTCCCATTCGTGTTTAATTTGGTGTACAGGTTCATGGGGGCTGAAACATACTAGATTGATATTCTCGACGTGATGGCTGGGTTCAAAGACTTATTTATTATGTTCATTTATGCGTTCTCCGTGGATCCTTTAGGCCACATATCTCTATTACATGCAATAGTTTCCTACTTCAAGCGGAAAACATGGTCGACACTCATCTCGCAGCGCACGTGTCGTTATGGTGCGTATCTGTCTCGTTTCAACAAGGCTTTTTGTGTTCTACGCACCACCAGATCGGCTCGCTCGTGGTGACTGTCACCAAACCGTGA
>WSTJ01001577.1:0-11831 GCA_019623705.1 Ceratobasidium sp. 428 | reverse complement strand
CTCTGTAGAGTCGCTATCAACGCGGCACTTCGTGCACGCATACTTGAGGGGGTACTCTGCTGATTCGTAGCGGTATATTCTGATACGCAATCTCTCCGTTGCACACTTAGGGGTATACCCCCTCCTGAGTTGGTGCTTTCTCGAAAGTGACGCTATCAACAACATATGTATATAGAAATGTTCGCCCGAGCGAGTCAAGTCTACTGATATATTTATCTATTTGATACATGTCTTATACGTATATGTTTTGGCGAAATACCGTTTTTGGCTTGTCGGCGTTTATTTTTGATCGGCTCCGACTTTTGCAAACCGCCATAAGGGGTTTTGAGTAGCCATATTAGTAAAACCAGAGCCAGCACAGCGATGCCTACGACTCAACTCGCGGAGATGGTAGGAGGTCGTACGCAACCCCCAAGTGTCACCGGCAGCAGCAGGACACTTGTTTCCCTAATGTAACTATAAGATTCATCCGCTGCACGCGTTCTATAATAGGTTTTTGGTGGAACTGGAAGGCCGTTCGAGATCCGGCCTCGCAAAGATCAGAAGATAACAGCCCCAAGCGAGCAAGTACAGGATAGAGTGCGGAACCCACAGAGACCTCGAAGTCGTTGACAATAGAGAAGTATCCTAGCCTACTATGCTAGATAAGCAGAGCGAAGTAGCATAAGCGAGACATAATCCAGAGCAGGGGGCTGTGGATTGGCTCGTACCGGAAAAGAGTTCAAGAGTCATTATCCAAAGCTAGTGCGCGCTAGTTCTCAAGAGCAAATCTAGTTCCGTTACTGTGCATTAATCTGAAGAGATACAGAGTCGGAAATTATAATAGTCGATTATAGTGAAAGGCCCAGACATTATCCGGCTCGACCGTTTGCGCAAAAACATCGCTGGATTGTCCAAGTTTTAGAAATAAGAGGTATTAGAGGCAACTAGACAGCCCCAAGACTAGCATCAGACGGGCTTAGTATATGTATTACCGGCGACGTAGATTGGCTTGTTTTGTCGGTAACATATTGTAAAGGTTGATGTCTGTACGACGTGGTGCGGTGTATGACGACGAGGCCGGGTTGGCCCTGGGTCACGTGCGTGAGTTGTTACCCCAGCCACGCACACCCAAGGTCAATCAATCAATTCCTCGTAGTTCTCCTGTAGCGAAAAATGGTACGTTGAGCTCTACTGCACGCATATAATCGGATAATCCTTTTCGATTACTCACGCTAAACACTCTTACACAGCCAGTTCTACCTGCACGATACAGCTGAAGGACAAAATGATATTACTGGGTTCATGTACATGGATCAGTCAAGAGGTATTATTGACGCGTTATGGGAAGATTGAATATGAACATCCAAAAAGGTATACATCCAAGGCGCGAAATATCACCGAGAAGGTGGACCATGCAGTTGTCTAGATCGATAGCACGGGCAAACAATAATTTGAACAAGCAAAAGGCTAAACACAACATCAGTCCTGACAATCCTTCCACGACTCCTCGTTTAGAATCTGGACATCCTCGTAGCTAATTGCAGGATGGTAGTTGCAGTGAGAAAGGGCAGCGAGCTGCTCGTTGATTAGATCGATCGCTTTCTGATGAGACTCGTATTCTTGTTCCATCTCGTCCTCGCAAGGCTGGGCCTCGATTCGCACATTTGGCCACAAGGAAAAAAGATACCTTTGAGTAGAATTAGCTCTGAAACGAGACTTAAATCAAAAGCAAACATTACTTACCGCACCAACATGGCTACTTCATCGTATTTTAAGTCGCTGATGCCAACTATGTGAATGCTTTCATCGACTCCCAAAAAGTTAGCCTCAAGTAGCCGGAATGGAGAACGTCTATAGCGAGCGATGCTCCCAAGGTCAAACTTCAGCTCCCTTGTAGACCTAAGGTCGAAATCGAATCGTAGAACTTCGAGCTGCGGCATGTCAGATTTCAGCGTTGCAAGTTCTGCAAATGACATTTGCTGTTTAGGGAGCGAGAACTCTTTGAGGCGCGGAAACAGTGATGTTAGGTGCCCAGACACATTGGTGCAGCCACGAACATTAGGTTCTTCAGGACCATTATCCTCGTCCTCGTCCTCGTCCTCATCCTGGTCTTCTCCTTCGCCTTCGGTCTTCATCGTAGCTAGATTGCCATCCTCATCGGGAGCAGCTTCTCTAAGATTGACGCCGCCGATATACAGCCTTTGTAGCGGAAGTTTCTTCAAGACCTCAAGTGTCGACATTGGAACCGAGTAGCAAGCATCCGCATTAGGATCAAGTGCACGAAACCATAAATCCTCCAGGTGAGGGCTTTGTTCAGCCAAACTTGTGGAAACTGGCAACAGCGTGCGGTTGAATCGTTTCTTCTCGTAACACATTTCCCCAGACGGCAACAGTCTGACCGTAGTGAGCTTGCTGACTAGCGCTGGAATGTTCCAAAATTTCGCGAAGGTCTCGTAATCGGGCAACGAATAAAGGTCAAGCCGCTTTAGTGAAGGAAACGCGCCATTGGGTAGTTTACGCGGGAGCTTGTAACCAGACTTGTACGGGGCTAAGGTTATAAAAAGAGATTCCAGTAGTGGCCAAGTACTGATAGTTTCGAAACAAGAACAATTAAGGATATTCTCGGATGCTGCAAAGCTCACAAGAGGAGGAAGTCGAGCGATGAACGGGCCGAGCCCATGCCGAAGTCGATCTTCCACCTCCGCTTTGTCACCTTCTGGCACGTACTCGAGGGCGCACGGGTCTGGGGTCGCCTTGCGCTTGTTCGAGGTAGGTCGAATCGTCAATGTTTGAAGATTCGGACACTGCTTGGATAGGAGGTGAAGTAGGATCGACGAATCCAATAAGGGAAGTTCAAAGTCAAAGTCGTTGGTGGGAGTGACAAATTCCAATTTGAGCAAGGATGGCGATAAGAAAGGCAAGACCCAAGATATTTCTACGCCGCCCTTGGCATCTATAGACAGGAGATTTGGCAGTAGTACTCGTGTTGAAGCGTAGCGACGTAGGATAGCTATCTGTGCGTCCTCCTCGGGGGGACCTTGGAACTTGCGGTATATTCCAAGGTGTTTGATCCAGGGCGAGTAAATGTTGAAACGAGAACAGCCATATTCCACCAGAGTCTGTCCGAGAATGATGTGAATATACAGTATCAACAGTCTATCCAAAAGCGTCCAATAACTTACTTCACATGCCTTTTCACTTTCTTTTGCGTCATTTAAAGCCGGTACCAGTGCAAAAAGTTGAGAGACACCGTCAACATGCTCCCAAAGCAATGGCATAAGCATTTGAAACAGTTGGCGACTGGAACGAGCTAGACAAGCACTATCACTGGAGTCGAGGTATGATCGAACAAGCCCGACAAGCTCGGGAATGTCAAAGAGGCTTTTTTGAGCACATGGTGGCATGGTGGAGGAGACGAGGCACGTTAGTACAGCCACCAGGGACCATGTCCACACATTTATAAATAAAACCAACCATTTGCGGATCCCTCCAACTAGACAAAACACAGACATTGCCAAAGTGCAACGCGACGACTCACGTGTGTTAATCATGTTATCGATGCAGCTCGGTCGACCGCTCTCCCAAGCCAAAGACCCGTCAGAGCTCAAGGCCGCGTTCGTGGGAGCAATCATGGGTGCGGAATCCTGCTCGGCGTGTATATACCGAATTGACTCGGGACGAATTATCTACAGGGCAATGGGCGCTAGCAAACAGCTGTGTGCAGCCCAGAGATATTAGCATCAACAACATCCTCCTATCGTTACCTGGATACGAATACAACTCCTCTGAGTGCGATCAGCTAGGGATGCTGGGTGTCGAGAAGTGCGGGTGGAGGTTTCAGGCACCCAATCGGGAGGCAATATTCAACGACCCGACCGCTCCTAAGTACGAAAAAACCACCGAGCTTAAGTGGAAGTTTGAGTGAGTCAACCCAACTGAACCGTTGCACGAAACTGACCCCAACCCAGTCCTGGACGCCACTTCACAAATCTCGAGCACGTGATGGAGGAATTTGGGCCTAGACCGTCGGGATTTCTATTGGGCCTCGATTTGGCAAACATTCAGCCAATCGCCTGCGCGGGTGCGTCTGACATGCACACACACCCGACGGTGAGCCAGTTTGCTTATGTTTATCAAGTACATCTGACTTTTCAAAGGGGGTGCTTTCGTTCATGGCCTTGAACTTACTCGGTGGGTACAGCAAGGCGGCCGAACATAGCTATTTGCACGATTTGGAATCGCTTTTTTGGGTGCTTCTTTATGTTGTGGCCGAGCATCGTGAAGGCGAGACCATAGATCCTCAGGCTCAATACGTTCTGTCCGATCTTAGCATTATCAGCCGCCACGAATTGTACAACGCAAAGTTCACACTTCTTGGTGAAATTGTCGAGAGGCGACTCAATATTGCCTCGTTCAAGACGTCTTGGGCAGTCGCCCTTGGCCCGCTTGTTTATTCGTTTGCTCTCTTAGTCAAGAAATTCTCAAGGCTAGATTTCGATTCTACTGTGGACCCCGATGCATGTTTCGAGGATGTTTTAGATCTTTTCCTTCCCCCAGGCATTACAGCCCGGTCGGATTCAAAATCCTGAGCTTGTATTGAGGAGTACCCATGCAAGTGTCAAGCGTCATGTAACCATCTGACCAGTAATATCATAGTCTAGTTGTTTAACCGCGGAGATTAGTCGGTTTTTTTTATGATTCAGTGTTATGTGGTACTTTGTCAAAACTTACCTATTTTCACAATCTTCCACGGCCCGGCCCAGTCTAGGTTAGAATCTCGTTTGCATTCCCGCATATACAACAATAATTTCTTCTAGTCACACACGCTAGATGCTCTTGTGTAACCAGTTCTACTCACACGGCCCAGGAGCACGGAGAATAACACTAAAGTTATGTATACGGATTGAGCAAGGCATACCGAGTGCGCGTGATAAAAATCAGATATGAGCATTCGAGCTTGTGTAACCGTAGCGTAACTTATTACAGGGAAGATCAACTAGACAATTGTTTGGTGTAAACGGTATAGACGAACGATATTCTGAACAAGCAAGAGTGTCAGACAAAATGTCAATTCCGACAGTTCTTCCATGAAGTCTCGTTTAGGATCTTAATATCCTTGTATCTGACTGAAGCATCACGGTTGCAGTAGGAAAGTCCAGCGAGATGTTCGTTGACCAGGGCGATCGCCTTCTCGTGTTCTGAATGCTCGTCCGAGTCCAATCCATCCGGGTCAGGTAGTGCGGCAATTCGAACATTTGGCCATAAGGAAAATATATACCTACGAATGAACTTGATTAAGCTTAATTTGGTCTGAAAGCACATGTCACTTACTGAACAAATGAAGCTATGTCGTCGTATCCCAAGTTGATGATATCAATGATACTTGTGTGTTCGTCGATCCCTAAGAAATTAGCTTCAAGTATCCGGAATGGGGAGCTTCTGTGACGAGGGATGCTTCCAAAGTCGACCCTCGACTCCCCTATTGAACAGAGGTCGAAATCGAATCGTAATATCTCAAGCTGGGGCATCTTGGATTGCAAAGTCACAAGTTCGATAAAGCGCATTTGCTGTCTAGGAAGTGACAGTTCTTTGAGACTAGGGAACATAGTTGCGAGGGGTTCAGCTACGTTAGTCAATCTGTTTGCACAAGGTTCGTCGTCGTCCTCATCTTCGTCATCTTCGTCTTGAGCTTTATCTTCATCCTGATCACCGTCATTGTCATTGTCTCCGGCCTCGCCAGCACCTTTGCTCCCCGCATCGTTCTTGTCGTTACCGACTTCATCGGGAGCAGTTTCCCTAAGATCTACACCTTCAATGTACAGTCTCCGCAAGGGAACTTTCTTCAAGACTTCCAGGGTTGGCATTGGGATAGAATACCAAGCTCTCATTGCATTAGAGTCAACTGCGTAAAGCCAGAGGTCCTCTAGATGAGGGCTCCGCTCAGCTAAGGTTGCCATCATCGGCAACAAGATGTGGTTGAATCGACCTTTCTCAGAGCACAGATCACCGGAGAGAAGAAGCTTGACGGAAGTGAGCTTTTTGACCAACGCCGGAGCATTCCAAAACATTTTAAAGGTTTCGGAATCCGGCACCCAGTTAAGGACGAGCCGCTTGAGGGACAGGAATGCAGTATCTTCGAGTTTGGGAAGCTCGTATTTGCGCCTGTTCGACCCCAGATTTATAGCAAGGGATTCCAGTAGTGGCCAGGTGCTAATGGTTTCAAAACAGGCACCATCAAGGATCACCTCGGACGACGCAAGGCTCACGAGGGGAGGGGTGTTGGTAATGAACGAACCAAGCCCATGTCGAAGCTGATCCTCGAATTTCGACTTGTTATCTCCTGACAGGCGCTCGAGAGCATACGCATGTGGGGTCGGCTTTTTGTTTCCCGGGTCAGGGTGGAATGCCAATTTCTGTAGTTTGGGACATGTTTCGGACAGGATATGAAGCAAAGCTAATGAGTCCACCATGGCAAGCTCGGGGTAGGTGATATGGTTGGAGTTGACAAATTCCAGCCGGATTAATGAAGGCGATAAGAAAGGTAGAACCCAAGATATACTCGCGCTGTGAGCAGAGCACGTAGAACTGATTGACATGACATTTGGTAGGAGAGTTCGCGTGGTAGAGTAGCGAGATAGGGCATTCGATTGGGGAACATATTTTGGAACTTTATAATTCTTGCAGACCTCGAGATGCTTGATCCAGAAAGCGTAGACATTGAAGCGAGATAAATCGTTCTCCGTTAGAGTCTATTCGAATGTTATTGCAGGTCACTTCAACGGTCTATATACGAAACAATTATTTACCCACCCGAGATTGACCTTCACTGCTGTTGACGTCATTTGCTGGTAACAGTGCAAAGATTTGACCCAAGCCGTCGACGCGCTCCCAGAGTAATGGCATAATCGTTTGGAATAGTTGGCGGCTGGAACGAGCCAAACAAGCGCCATCTTTGGAGTCGAGGTAGGCGTTGATAAGCTTAACAATTGAAGGGCTGTCGAGAACGCTTTTCTGAGCGCGTCGTGTCATGGTGGTGACAAGCAGACTAGGCGCGTTCGCACAGCCACCAGGGACCGCGTCTAGGCGATCTTACCAAAATTGATCATTCAGAACCTCTAATCTTGAATGTCGTGCCTATTCACCTGGGATGGTACTCTGCTACTTCATGTGAGTGTCGGGGGTCGTCGATACGCAAAGCATGTGGCCGTGCGTTTCTATTACGGAGGGTCAGTTACCGGACACCGGCTATGAGGGCGTCTGACGCGTTTAGTTATCTTCGCAGCGTACGCATGCCGGGCGCTATTTCTCACACCTTTACCTTTCAAATAGGCCTCGGAATCATGAGCTCCAACCCATCATCTCATCTCCCATGTCGTCGCAACCTGAACCAGGACTATATCACATCATCAGTCCTGTCCCCAGCGAAACCAGTGGTGACAAGCTTGCCATGAAATTCAATGGCGAGGACCAGCCTATCACTGTTGCCTCCCTACTAGACTATTCGAACTCTGCACAGCATGTATGCGTTATCCTTATTCTGCAAGCTTTGGGTCTATACTGATTGCCATCCACCCGGCCACATATAGTGGATCCTTGAGAATCACAATGAACTCAAGTGCATCATACCTCGCAACAACCCAGATCTCAAAGCAAACTGGTACGAGAGTGCAATATACACCTGGGCCGGTGGCCATCCTTGCTGGGATATTGTCGCAGAGCAAGGATACTACTTGTAATGATATTTCCTGTTTCTCTTTCGATGGTAGCCTGTCAACTAAGCCTCTTCTGTTGCTCGTAGCATTCAAGGTGGTAGCAGTTTCTGGAGCATAAACAACGCGCTTAACGGTGCCCTGGTAAGCGGCTATCGTTTTTGTAGTGCTGTGTCTAAGCTCGTGGCTGACAACGATACCCGTCACATTGGTGGCTGTAGATCAAAACCTCCCATGACAAAACTGGAGAGAAGCAGCGCTGGATATTCTCCAAGGTTACTCCTGACTGAATTGCGTGTTAGCAGATGAAAGGACTCGTTCGCGGTCACGTACCCAACTAATCTGAATGAATAAATGAAAACAAATATCACTAAATACGATGTACTCAACCTGTAACCGTAAGCCATGGCTAGGATTTAAGGCTGTATACATGTGTATATCGACCGTTTATCCTGGATTAGACTCATGTATGCGAACAGTGACATAAAACGTGACATTCATGTCTATTTGACGATTCGGCCTACTGCTTAATCATAAGTAAAGCAGATCAGAAATGCGCGAGCAACTGGTTTGATGTGGAGATGAAATTCTAAGAGTAGAAGCACAAAGATAAGCATGATTGGACACAAAGCTCTGCGGCCGCTAGATGATATCTAGCTATATGCGTGATTGCGCAAGCTAAAATCCTATTAGTGGCGCCAGGCGTTTGGTATCATTAACGCTGCATTGCAGGCAAGTAGATGTTTTACGCTATTTCCAATACCTGGAACAGGGTAAGTACCAGCTCAGTTTCAATGACAGTGACTTCTTACCAGGCCTGTTTTCCTATTTTATATGTTACTCACGTATCAACGAGTGTCATTTCAAGGTTTTCTCGGGATTTATAGAACCCGTTAGACGCTCGATTACGCTCCGCAGCATTTGACAGTCGAAGATCCGTGTGCAGATAGTGGGAAATATTTACCTTGATTATTGTAGAGCTATGCCATTCTAGCCTTGGATTGAAAACTCAGCCTACAAAGTTGGTCGTTACTCGCGGTCACGCTTGAGATCCTTCGGATACATATCTTGAATATTGTGCCTATTCACCCAGAACAGTAGACTATTGTACTCTTCTACTTCATACGAGTGTCGGGGGTCGTCGATACGCAAAGCATGTGGCCATGCGTTTCTATTACGGAGGGGCAGTTACCGGACACCGGCTATAAGGGCGTCTGACGCGTTTAGTTATCTTCGCAGCGTACGCATGCCGGGCGCTATTTCTCACACCTTTACCGTACGACCCCCGGAAGTGGGCCATCCCCGGGGAAGTGGGCCAGCCAGTAATGCGCCAGTTTCCAGTATTAGAACCTAACACAAACTGGCAGGATATGATTTCAGAGTGTCTGAAATCCTACATGCAAAATATCTAAACTCGAAGTCAAGTTGCTGCACTGTTACGGGCTGTTGAAGCGGCCAGCCTAGTCTGAATTTCAAATTTGCATTGAGGTCTCTGTGGACTAAGCTCGGTCATGAATTTCGGTCAACAAGGAGGCAATCAATGCGGGATTTTTTGTGTGTGCATTGAAAAGCCTATTCTTCTTCATGTCAGACGACTCTCTAGTCTGAAAAAAAGGCGTTTCGTGTCCTACATACTGGGTGGCCCACTTCCCCGGATTTTGAGCTTTATGGGCCTTATTGATGTACACATCACCATTCAGCCATTTCTAAAGATCTTGCCGCAAAATTTGGTATATACATTCATGATACTATTATCAACATTGTGTGAACAAAACTAAAGGATAACTGCCCCTGTTTAGCTCCAGTGAGCCGATTATGCTAGAGTGGCCCACTTCCGGGGGTTGTACGGTACCCTTCAAATAGGCCCGAGAACCGTGAACTCCAACCCATCATCTCATCTCCCATGTCGTCGCAGCCTGAACCAGGACTATACCATATCTACAGTCGTGTTCTTAGTAAGGATGGCGACAAGCTTGCCATGACATCCCATGGCGACAACCAACCTATCACTGTTACCCCCCTACTAGACGATTCGAACCCTGCACAACATGTATGCGTGATCCTTATGTTCGTGTGGGCTTTGGGTCTATACTGATTGCCATCCGCTCGGCCGCATATAGTGGATCCTTGAGAATCACAGTGAGCTCAAGTGCATCATTCCTCGCAATCATCTCGATCTCAAAGCAAATTGGCGAGACAGTGCAATATACACCTGGGCCGGTGGCCATCCTTGCTGGAATATTGTCGCAGATCAGGGATACTTGTAGTTATCTTTCTTATTTCTTTTCCAATGGTAGTCTAGTAACTAAGCCCTTTCTATTGTTCATAGCATTCAAGGTGGTGAAAGTCATTGGAGCATAGAGAATGCGGATGACGGAGCCCCGGTAAGCGGCTATTTTTTTTTTTTGCAATGCCGTGTCTAGCTCGT
The DNA here is from genome assembly GCA_019623705.1 of Ceratobasidium sp. 428. Lineage (NCBI taxonomy): Eukaryota > Fungi > Basidiomycota > Agaricomycetes > Cantharellales > Ceratobasidiaceae > Ceratobasidium > Ceratobasidium sp. 428. The sequence goes on along the minus strand of WSTJ01001577.1, from coordinate 1,712 downwards.
AGTTGACAACGATACCCGTCACATTGATGGTTATAGATCCTAACCTCCCATGACAAAACTGGAGAGAAACAGCGCTGGATATTCTCCAAAGTTGCCCCTAACTGAATCGCGTGCTGAAAGATGAAAGTAGTTCGTGGTCACGTATCCAACCAGCCTGAATGAATGAATGAATGAAAATAAATCTTACAATAGTGTACTCGACCCGTGAGCGTAAGCCATGTCTAGAACTTATTTAAGGCTCCTCACATGTCTATCGGCTATTTATCCTGGATTAAACCCGTTTATGAAAACAGCGACATAAAAGCGATATTCACGCCTGTTTAACAGTCCGGCCTACTGCACAGTGATGAGTGAAGCAGACTAGAATTAATGCCGATTAGTTTGACGTGGAGATGTATAGCACCAACTCAGACCTCATTCTATCCGCATAATCGTTAAAGCTTACAAAGGAAGAGAAGTTTGCCAGGACGCATAGGCACCCAAGTGCTATCATATGAAGCTCCGCCGTAGCCTCTCGGTCAATTGAGAATCTTCGGATTCGACAGACGCGTTGGATTTATCCGACGAAGTGTGGGTCCTCGATCACCGAAGAGAAGTTTCTACCAACCGGTTGTGTTGTGGTACATTCTCCATCGTTCAATGAATGATTTACTCCGGGAGCAATATCTGCATTGGCGCTCCAAGCCACATCACGAAACGGGCTGGCAATAATTGAGTATTTGGGCTTGGATTTCATCCCCTCCGCACAACAACGGGGAGGCCGCACGTGCGAGAATTTCTACTTACAATTACGCTGATATTCAGCTGCGGCGCATGTGGATGAAAATACGCGAGTCTTGTGAAACATCCACGTGGGGTGGGCCGATCATGTGTTTACCTTGATGGGATGAGCCAGAGTGACGCAGAACAGTCGACTGTTAGAGTAGAATATAGTTGATTTGGGCAATAGGCGTATAGTTCTCTGGGTTAAACGATGCTGTAGTATATATTTCATCCTCTTGGCGATATGAGGACGGTATGGGCAACGCATAGATACAGGTCTCTGGTGATTACGTCAGCCTTCCCTCGGCTGCCAAACATAGTTGAGCCGCCGGCACGATCAGCGGATACAACCTGCTCCTGACTTCCACAGCACTTCCTGCACGTCTCAGATGAATCTATCCCATGTAAAGACGCTGACTTATTTCGAACGCGGCGGGGTTAAATATCCGAGAGGCCAGCAGGATGCAGCGGGTTACTAGGATTCGGTTTCTCTTTCCCCCTCTCTTCGCCTGGTGTTCTGAGTGTGTGTGTGGTCTCTATCTGGCTGGCTGTAGTAGTCTCTCTCTTGGCTGGTTTCTGTGAAACTTATTTCTTGATTGAAAATGGCTAATTTTCTCGAAGTTGCCGCCTGGGATGTCCTTGTGACTCAATACGTCAGCGTTGCCTCAATCGGACTCCTCTTCTATGATCACAGTATGTTTTTAGGTCTCTATTAACTACTTTATGACCTTATATACAGCCTAGTCATTACCTTTAGTGATGAAGTTGCGCTAATCTGGCCTGCCAAGGTAAACATTCGTACTCCAAGTTGTAGTCTTGGCCGTAGCTTACAGCTTACAGTTTGGCATCGTGAAGGCAATATTCTTCTTCAACCGCTATTTCATTTCGGCGTGGATAGCCATATCACTGTGCTGTGAGTAGCTCTGGAGGGACCAACATGAATTGCGGGA
>WSTJ01001576.1:0-11836 GCA_019623705.1 Ceratobasidium sp. 428 | reverse complement strand
TGGCCGCGAAGAGGCAAGCCGAATTGGAGAGCATGGACAAGATGGCACAGCAGACATATGATGAAAGTACGTGGATAAGTTGACCGTTAGGGGTCAAACTAATTGCCGGAGTGTAGGTGATCTGGCGGGATTGAAGGTCAGCCATGATTTTGAGAAGCTGAACGAGGGAGAGGATCGAATCCTAACTTTGAAAGATAGCCGTATCTTGGATAATGAGGGTATGCCTAGTTAGATTTATATATACGCGCTTATTGATTGTGTTTGCAGAGGACGAGCTTCATAACATTGACATGGCGGAAGACGAAAAGGACGAAAAACGGCATGAACTCAAGACAAAACGTCGAGATTATACTGGCTATGATGACGACGAATTCACTCCGGGTGCTCAAGGGATGAAGAGCGCAGTACTTGCGAAGTATGACGAGGATATCGATGGGCCCAAGCAAACTGTACGTCGACCCCAGGTCTACATATTTTGTAGCTCATAGTACTTTAGCAAGGGTTTCGTCTCGGAGCGGCTGCACCTCAAGCCGGATCAAAGATGAACATTCGGGACGATGATGTTGTGGTTGTGGATCGTGCGCTACTATCCTTGGACTACACGAGTAAGTGTAATAGTATTAGTACGTCGGGTAATGACTTAATATTCGCTTTTCGTGTCTAGAAAACGTCGAGATTTCTGACTATCTTAAGGAGGGTGACGTAGGGTTCAAAAAGCCAAAGGCACGTAAAACACAACCCGGGCGTTTGTACTCTCTAACCTCTTACGATACAGACCAAGAAAAAGCGAGCCTCCCGCCGCAACCAGGCCGAGTCGACCGCCGAACCCGAGGCCGAGGTCAAGGCCGAGACGGCTCAAATGGACGTTGACGAGAAGCCCGCGGTATTTGTTCGTCGAGAGCGCAACCTGGATGTAAATTTTGTGGACGACGATGACTTACAAGCTGCGCTCGCAAGGAGTAGGAGATCGAAGGCCCGAAAGGTTGCGAAACTTACACCTGAAGAATTAGCTCAACGAGGTAAGCACAACAAGTGTTTGTTTTGGAACGCAATAAATGACCGAGGTGTTCGAAATAGTGGCCGAAGAGAAAGCTGAGGAAGCGATGCGTAACGAGCAACCTGCAGCAGGCGGCCTTGAACTCGATGATACCTCCGAATTTGTTCGATCTGTCACGTTCGATCCCGTCGCTGCGGCGGAGCCCAAACAGCTCGCATTACAACTACCAACGCCAGCACCGGCCGCGCAGGACGAGGCGATCGATAGTATGGAGGTTGACGAAAAGGAGGATGGCGAAGCAGATGAAGAGGACGAGGAGGCGATGTTGATGGCTATTGAGGGAATGATCACCGCTGCAGCTGGAGGATCAGCATCAACTGCGGCGCCGAGTGTCCCCGCTGAAGAGGAGTTGGATGTAAGCGTAAACATTCTTGCTCGTATGTAAAGACTAATTCTGGTATTTTAGATTGGCACCGCTGCGGAGAGCTCGGGCCGGGGCGTTGGAATGGCTTCAACGCTGAAAATTCTGCGACAACAAGGAATCTTATCTGCACCTAACGTCGAGGTCCAAGACCGTGAAGCGCTTCAGAAGCAAAAAGATGCCTGGCTCGCGTCCCATCGCCGCCTCCTTGCTGAACGCGAACTCGCTCGCTTGCGATCGCGCAGCCAAGCCAAAGACCAATCAGCTCGCGAGTACGAAAATCGTGTGCGAGACCAACAGGACGCGCGAGACGTGATGGACAGCTTCAAGGACTACAAGCCTGATGTTGAGCTCAAGTACTATGACGAGGGTGGACGGGAGTTGGACCGGAAGGAGGCATGGAAAGCGTTGAGCCATCGGTTCCACGGGAAGGGGAGTGGGAGGATGAAGTTGGAGAAGCGAATGAAAAAGATTGCAGAGGAGAAGAAGCGGGAGGCGATGATTAGTGGGGATACGCCGTTGAGCATGAACAAGGCGTTCCAGGCTAGACAAGAAAAGGCGGGTCAAGCGCACATGGTTCTTTCGGTCGGAAATAGAGGGTAAGTATCTCGCTTTATTTTGTAGCACTTTATTGACGTTTTATCAGAGCTGTTCCCCAGCTTGCCGAATTCCTCGACAACAGGGAGTTGTCCAAGTCCAAGGCCGAAAAGGGCAAGAAGAAAAAGAACGACAGCGAGGGCACTCCTGTCATGTCCTCGGTTGACATCACTGGCTTCGTCCCCGTTCCCGCCAATCATTCTGCCAATACCGCTCCTGCCAGTAGGGAAGACACACCTGCCTCTAGCTTTGCTGCCCCTGCCAAGATGAAACCCGCGTTTTCTCGCGTCGCCGCCGAACCAATATCAGGATCGGCATCGCCTGCTGGTGGAGCCGAGCGAGGAAAAGTCGCGTTTGGGTTTGCGATGAAGAGAAAGGCTGAAGACGGCGACGGAGCTGGTTCTCCTAAGCGGCGCTGAGTCATGGTTTGATTAATGAGTGGGGCCTGTGACAAATGTATATACGTCATTCCAAATTAGGATGTGGGGCATCAAACTCTAACAATGTGTATCGTTTTGGGTTCTCTGAGATCTCATGACCTCGGTGGAGCAAAGAGCACTGTAATCAAGAATTCGGCTAGCAATAATGAAGTAACCTTACACCCTATATGTAGGCGTTGGGTTTCCAGAAAATAGCCACAACCAAATCCAGCAGTCTCGGAAATTTCCCGGCACGGATTTGCCTAGGAAAGCGGGGCGTGCCTCCAAACACTCCCGATCACTCTCCCTCCCGATCCTGATGTCTTGATAAAACTGCCACATGGGTCTGTGCGTTCTAGAGGATGGGATCGTTCGTTTCCAACCTCTTCACCCTCTTGGGAGTTCCGGCGATGGGGGAGCGGTTAGATTCCATCTCTCTGCGCTCATTCCTGGACGTATATCCCGGGCCAGCCTTTATCATAGGCACAGACGGTTTATCGCATACCAATCCAACACTCGTATATGGAAACCTTGCGTTGCATTCTCTAGTCTTGGGAGAGGGCAATACTGCGACTCTCGATGATGCTGCATTTTTCAGCGCTATCTGCGACACAAGCATCTTTCAAAGGCTCTATGATGCCACTTACCCTACCACCAACACACTAAACGGAAGCATAGGCGCGTGGAGCATCGACCTTCAACCCCCATGGCTCACCCACGAATCTGGTCCTCTTCGGCTGGAGTTCACAGCCACGCCTCTTCTCCCTCTAGGGGATAATTCCGCTAATCGATTGTTTGTGTATACGGCGTTACCGGCCCGAACCTCAAGCGCGCTGTCTCCTAGGGGCATCGATTCAGCGGCGCAGGAACATGAGCCCGTTCCAGGCCGCTCTTCAAGTAGAGGATCTGACAGGTCCGTTTCTCGCGACTCAGCTGTGGCTATGAACACAGCAGACCTGCCGTCTAGTTTGCTATACACATTCCCTTGGGAGACAACCACGTTGGGCCCTCGGTCAGAATGGCCAGAAAGTTTGAAGACTATGGTGCGATATATAATGGCGACAAACATCCCTGTGACTATATGTTCTTAGACTAAAATTTTTGGGGCTCGATCTAATTTTTATTATTACTTAGACTACGATATATTGGGGCTGGCCCGAGTGAGATACGTGCATGAGATTCCAAGATAGAAGAACTTACATTTTTGTCAGCCTTGTTATGATATATAACAACGCCTATGCCGCGCTCGCTGGATCCAAGCACCCTTCAATCTACGGTCAAAAGGCTAGCGTTGCAGTGAGTACCGGGTATTTTACCTAAAAATCTGTTCGCTCATACTGCACTCAGTGGGGCGACCAATGGGATAGAGCAAACTCAATTGCCGAGCTCTGCAAACACGGACAGTCTACTTGGCGAACCGATGGTATGTACTCCTCGTTTTAGTTTGATTTCTCCTTATAATACCGACCACAGATCCCTTGTTCTTCACGTCACTCACCGATTTTGGGAATCCCCGAGAGGTGTATCAGTAAGTACCCTGTTGTGAAAAAGCCCATCGATATTGTATTTTATTTACATTGGACTAGTACATGGCATTGGACTCCTATCGGGCAAGAGGACGGCTCCGTTGGCGGCATATTAAACAGCACATATGATACCACTCGGAAAGTTATTGCTGAGCGCCGGGTACAGTGCGTCACAGATATGATTTCCCGACTTTCGGAGGCCAAAACGCACGACGAGGTCCTACAAGTTGTGCTCGCGGTTCTTTCGGAGCACGATATTGAGTAGGGCCTCAATCAGATGTACAACTCAGCAATTGACTTTTCCCCCACAGTTTCCCCTTTGCAGCATTATATCTCTGCAGCTCAGGCGATACGCGGGCGCGGCATTATCTGAAAGGCGATGGTTCTCGCCGACAAAAGCCTTTGATGGTACCCATAAAACTAATTAAAGCAAAACTTAATCTTGCAGGTGTTATTGGAATTTCTGACAATCACATAGCTGCCCCTCAGTCTGTTGAATACGTACTCAACCCTGCTACCTTACGGCCACATCAAAATAACTCCAAATCGTCTCCAGATAGTCATGAGCGGGATAGTCCGGACATTGTCCCAACGGGCGAATCCCCTTCTGATCCCTCCACTCCCAGTACCGACGACAAAAAATTGGAGGACCCACATATAGAAAGCCCATGGCCGTTCCCTGCCCTTTTCTCGTCTGGCAAAACGCAGATAGTCAGCTCACTCCCAGACAGCGTCACAGAAGGACTTCCCAAGCGTTCGTTCGGAAACGTTACTAACTCTGCTGCGCTCCTTCCAATTCCGATTGCTTACCCCGGGAAAAACGACGGACCGGTCCTTCCCCATGCTGTGCTGGTTCTTGGTCTGAATACTCGTTTGGTCTATGATGAAAGCTACGCAAAATGGCTCGAGTCAATCGCTGCTGCGTTCACGAGTCGTTTGATAGTCGTGTTACAGATGGAAACTGACGCAGAACTTGCGAGGGAGAGAGCAAGACTTGATGCGGCGCAATCCAAGTTTTTTATGGGCGTGTCCCACGGCGAGTGTTTTCGATTGATAATGTGTCTTTCAGGTTGGGCTGATCGCAACCTTTATATTTGTCAGAGTTACGCACCCCACTTACCTTGGTTCAAGCGCCACTGGAACAACTGGCCGAGTCGCAGGACCTTACGCCGGTCGTCAAAAGTCGGGTTGATTTAGCGACGCGAAATGTCGCAAGGCTGCGGCGTATGGTTGAGGTGTGTCATCTCTATTTGCGCACAATTCTTCTACCTAATTCTAGGTTCCCACAGTCAGTGCTAGACGTGAGTAAACTAGAGGCCGGAGATATCAAAGGTCATTTTCGACCAGTCCACCTCAATGAAATTACCGAAAGCTTGACGTCCTTATTCCGCGGCGTGGCCGAGACAAGGGGCATTGAGTTGCACCTGGAAACTCAACAGCAGGATTATGACGCGAAACCTTCGACATATCTTGATATTCGTTCGTGTTCCCTCGCAGATTCGCCCTATATATGCTTATATGCTTGTAATAGAGCTTTGGGAAAAGATGTTTTGCAACCTGTTCGCACATCTCTGGTGGTCTACACACGCATATTGCTTAGACAATATTTTATAGGCTCACCAACGCATTCAAGTACACAAGAGCAGGAAAAGTTACTGTCTTAGTATCTTATGATTCGACATCCGCTTACCTCCGTGTTCGTGACACTGGTGAGTTACGAATATGCCGTGAGTTAATCTCTCACGCACGGCCCTATAGGCATTGGGATACCAACAGCCAAGCAAGGCGAAATATTCGAACTGTTCCATCGGATACACGATTTGGTTCGTTGGTAATTCTCTTACAATAACTGATATGTGAGATGCTAACCAAAACCTCGTAGCCCGTTCAAGGGTCAGGAATCGGCCTCGCAGTAGCTAAGGTTAGTCCTTCATGTACATCTAGGCCTACTGCTGCCGACTCATATTTTCAGGACCTGGTGAGCTTGCACGGCGGCAAGTTGTCTGTTTCCTCCAGGGCCGAGAGCGAGTATGTGGATAACACTGGGAGTACCTTTACGATCGAGATCCCTCTGGGCTGCGATCACCTTGCTCCTGAACGAGTGGATGAGAGAACGGTCTCACCTTCGGATTTGATTTTTGGGCAATCTAAATAGTGAGCCCTGCTAGTGTGCATATAGTATCGTACTAACGGGGAAACCTATAGTTGGATGGAGCTTGATACCCCAACTAAGGTTCTAGAAACAAATGAGCACAATGCTATCTCTGCGCCGATGTTTTTCAAGAAGTCAGATATTATATTGGTTGTGGATAACGTACGTGCGAGACTCTATTCTCAGTCTGGCTGAGGTTATGGAAGTCCCCCTAGGACCCAGATATGCGAAGTTTCATAGGCAGCATATTTGCTCCACACATGACTGTATTCGAGGCGCGCGACGGGCTGGAAGCGTTGGAGGTTGCCCACTCAAACAATGTGAATTTAATTTTAAGGCAAGTCCTCGCCTTCCTCTTTCTACTTATGACCTTAATTTGCCTGTAGCGATATCGGGATGCCTAGAATTAACGGCCCTGAACTCTTATCAAGACTCCGCAGTGAGAAAAAGACAATGTTTGTCCCAGTGATATTCGTCACCGCTGCATTAGACAATAGTGAGTCTGCTAGCTGCGCAGCTCGAGGATGAACTCATGACCTTTATTGCAGCTGAATTCTTTGCTGGCGAGGCGGATGGCATTGTTGATTGTGTCACCAAGCCTTTTAGTATCCGGTGGGTGAACAACTACACGCAACTTGAGTTTCTCTATAATTGTTCAACCCTAGCGACCTTCTTGCGAGGTCCCACTTGCAGTTGCAGATTGGAAAGCGCCGGATCAAGCTTGAAAATGATTTCACCGAACGGTCAAGCGAGCTACAGACGCTTATGAACCTATCACCTGTAAGCTTCGCACAGCCTGCCGTCAACCCCACACTTAAGCCGTCCGACTCTTCAGGTTGGAATCTTCCGAACCGACACACTTGGTCGGTTCGTAAACCTTAAAACCTAATCAGATACCTTGCGTTCTAACTAATTGTTCCTTTTTGGAATCAGATTGACATACACAAATCCTAGATGGCACCAGGTAACTGGTTATGATGCAACTCGGGATCGGGACGAGTGGATGAATCAGTGCGTGCTTACCTCTGCAGCGACATACAGTACTCATTGCCATTGATGGTAGAATCTACTCCGAAAGCCAGGCCGATGCTGTCCAAGCCTGGCGTGGATGTCTAGCTGATGGAAAGTCGTCTAGCACTGTATGATTGAGATATCATTCGTTCCGATTTAACAAGCTGACGATAATGTCATAGCGCATACAATGGGTCGGAGGTACTTGGACACAGTTTGACATAACACCCCTCCTTACTCCCGAAGGGGAGTGTCTGGGTGCACTTGGTACCATTACGGATATTACAAACCTTCATCGCCTTGAGGAAACTCGGGTTGCATTGGCAGAAGAACGCGAGCAGGCAGCTGCAGCCAGGGCACATGACGCCGAGGTCCAGAGGCGGGCAGAAGTCGAGAGGCGGAAGGCCCAGGGTATTCATACTACCTTGGCTACCGTCATTATCTCACCCTGATTCACAGAACTGTTGATCGACGTCACATCGCATGAATTGAGGTATGTTCATTCCATTATAGCGCAATTAGCTGTTTGGTAATTGCTCCTCTCTAGGCAGCCGGTATCTGCGATATTACAGAACGCTGTGAGGGATTTGTTTGCACTAAATAGCTAGTTTAGCTAACCAAGCATTTCGCTTTAGGATGTAGTACGTGCAAACATGAAGGCCCTCAAGGGGATCCTAGTGGGATACTCTGCAAACGACACTCCTTATATCCCTACGCCGCAAATACTTGCTGAGCTAGACGACGATATACAAGCATTGAACAACATCAGACAGTAGGTCTAGTCTTGCTCGTAGGTTTCGGTAGATGATTGATTTTTGCTAGGTGCGGAATATCTCAAGGTTCGAGCAATATCTAGTTCATAGAGCGATTCTAACTCGGCGTCGTTGAAGAACGGATTGCGAACGATATACTCAGCCTTTCCAAAATTCAACTCAACGTAAGTCTAAACCACAAGCGAACTCATAAAACTTACAGGAGTAAACTTTAGGCATTAACTATTCTTCCTGTCACGTTCGAGTTGAAAACCGAGGTGCAGCAAATACTAGCAAGTTTCGGGGCGGAGTTGGCATCGTGAGGAAACTTTAACGGTGCGACAGCTCCGAATTTTAATAAGTGTATAGGAAGAGCATTTCTCTTTCGATCGAATTTGGCGCTAGTGTGAACACGCCGGGGTTCTCAACTGTGTTCACAGACCTTGGTCGGTTGACCCAAATTATCACAAACGTTAGGTCATTTTTTCTATCTAGTATCTTAGCTTACAATCAACAATTAGCTCATGTCAAATGCGATTCGGTTTACCGAAATGAACGCACGGCTAAGCGAGATTAAGGTATCTCTTGATGTCTCCTCAGACCCTCCTATCGACGAGTCCTGCCTGGTGCCCTCTGTCGCGACTCAGCCTGGTGCCGAGGGAGACGAACTTCAATCCGTCTACATATACATGTCTTTTCAAGATTCCGGCCCGGGCCTTTTAAAAGAGGATCTGGAGCTGCTATTCCACAGGCAAGTCTTTCTAATATTAAGGCAAAATGCTCGATTAATTCTCGTCCCCAAAGGTTCCAGGAAGGGTCGGTAAGTTTGGATGTGTCGTAACATCATATTGCCGTTAAGGATATTATTCAGAACGATCACCATGTTTTTGGTGGCTCAGGGTTGGACCTGTTTGTTTGCCATCATCTCTGTGGTACGCATATGACAACGACGAGGGCGATTAGTATGTTAACTGAGAATATTTCTAGGTCTCTTGGATGGACGAGTAGAAGTATCTAACTCTGGTAATGGAGCCACCCTCCGCTTCTTCATCCGTGCCACCAAACCTCCTACTCCAGTCCAACGTATCTCTACGAGCACTGTCGCTCGAGGAACACTGAGTTCAACACCTCAAGCGGGACCAAGCCGTCCTGCTTCAAAGCGAGAGCTACGGGTTCTAGTAACTGAGGATAATAAAGTCAACCAGGTAAGCGGAGAACTCTTGTAAAACTGACGCATATATCTGACTTTTAACACTCTATAGACGATCTTAATGTGGGTCTAATTTAATGCTAGATTAGACCTCTGTTTATTCCCTTGCTTAGGCGGCAGATGAAACGAGCTGGATTCACGGCTATTCTAGCATCCAACGGGGCACAAGCCGTTCAAATAATAACTGAAAATCAGGCCAGCAGCTCGCCATTTGACGTGATTTTGGTACGTCAACTTCACGGCTTGTGAAAAATCTAGAACTGACCGATTCTCGTGCTTAGATGGACCTCCAGATGCCCGTCATGCAAGTCGAGAGCCCCTATTTTGTGAGACAGATGCTAACTTGAATGTATAGGGATGGCTTTACTGCTACCAAGGAGATCCGTCGATTGGAGGAAATCGGTAGTTTGAGGAGGCGTAATTTTATCATTGCGGTAACTGGGAACGCCCGCGCAGAACAAATTCAGCATGCTCGCGATTCTGGAGTAGACGACGTTATGATTAAAGTGAGGGTTCTACTTAGCGTTTTGTTGACACAGATCTAAGCTGGCCTGCCTTTAGCCTTATGTTTTAGATCAGTTGATTGCTCTTATGCTTGCTGGCCCACGGGCGGGTTCTAGCGTTTGAAGAGGGCTTGGGTAAGAAATTTCACTTCGGGCTATACGCGAGATCTATAGGGAATTGTGGTTTATTCTGGCATACATGTAAACTTCATATGTTACAATTTGTTTGTCCAGTTATATACAAGGAAACAGGACAAATGAATCACAACTTAACTAACACGTGACTACCTTTGGCTTGTTATTTACCACCACCTCCAAACGCATATACCCTCGTAGAACTAGAACCACGCCACCTATCGTTATATAAACTTTGCTATAGATAAACATGACCCTTTCCGCTCAGGTCCTCGAAACCCAGCTCTCGATCGCAGACCTACTTGCCTCCATGTTCTACGGTGAAGGCGAGCTCGAGATGGACGACGAAACCGCAGAAACGATTGTAGCGCTCAGAGACTACCTCGATACCTCCGGCTCGCCCAAAATTTCCGCTTCGTCGTTTAGAGACCTGCATATATCGATATACCTAGGCGTCTCAGACTCTCAGACGCTCGTCCTTACTACCATCTTGCATCTTCGAGCTCCACTAGTTTCTCCACATAAACTGCCTCGGCTACTTGAACTCTCGATAAAACATTCTTCATGGCTCTCACGCACGCTGTACGAAGAGCTTTTGGGCTCTCTCCCGCCTTATCAGGGATCACTCGCTCCAGATGTCCAAGGCGCCGAAGACGCCCGAGATTGGCTCATGCGAACCATCGAACACCTCCAGTCCGAGTCGACCGCGGCCAAACTAAACCCCTCAGCCAGTACATCCGTTCTAAATCTATCATCTATCCCTGCTCCACTGGCGGCAACTGCGCCGGACAAAATCACCCGAGCATGGTTCTACCTCCCCTCGCTCTCCACCCGGTCCAAACGCGCGGACATCGTGAACCTCGCGCCGGACCACTCGATTACCGGATTCGTCCTCGCCGGGAAACCCGGTCTGCTCTGCGTAGAGTCTCCGAGCCCGCTCGGGCCCGATAGCTTTATCGCGAAGATTAAAACGGAGAGTTGGGCGGATATTCCGTCGCACCAGAAAAAGATCACGGAGAGGTATAGGGAGAGTGGTGTGAAGCGGGCGTTTGAGAGTATGGATGAGCTGACTGAGATGATTTCGACGAGGGGTGCAAGAGGCAATCGGGGTGATATGGGTGAGGTGAGGGTGTTTTTGGAGGAGAGGGGGTTGAAGGGCGTGTTGGAGGTTGTGCTTGGGGCCAATGGATTTAAGTAATCACACATACTCAAAAAGTAAACGCTCAGCAAGTAGAGAGTTTGTTCGAGTGAGTAGCGAATAGTTGCATGTATTCATATTTCGTAAAGCAGTAAAACATAAAACAACAGCATAAGTCTAATCAATGACAGTTCAAACGAATACAAAAAAGCAATAACACAATCAGCAACAACGACCGATACACTAGTAGAAAACGTTCAAATCGATACAAGTGTCCATCTAATGTTCATTCTTCACCAAGTTCTGTCCGTCTCTACGTCTTTCGTATGTCCGTTCAAATCTGTGTCCGTCCGTATAACCCCAAGTCCATACGCCTTCACGCTTTAACACCATCCTCATCCCACAACCCCAACCAACCCTCAAACTCCCGCGCCATCTGCTTCCCTTGCCTCCGCCTCCTCGCATCCCCTCGGGCACCCAACAACCTCCGCGCGATCTTCTTCTCCTTCCCAAGCTCCCAAGCACGTTCAATCGTCGAGGCCCAATCGCCCGCTTCGTACCGTTCTCGAGGAAGCTCGACGCCTGTGCCTTCTGTTTCCATGAGCATGCGCAGGCCGTGTTCTTCGACGAATAACTTTCGGGGGACTACAATGAAAAAAATTAGTATCGAAATGAAGGCGAGTCGGGGGGAAAAGGGGGCGTACCGTAGACAAAAGGCGTACAACTATCCACACACTCTGCACACGTCCCATACCCGAGTTTACCCATCAACACGTCTCCGATAGCCGTCACGTCCGGCATATACACCTCCTTGGGCGCAACAAAGAACCGCTCAGGTAAATCTTCTTCACCCCAGTTCTTCGCAACACCACAAACAATCGCAATCCACCCGTCAGGTAACAAACTAAACAGTTCCTCTTCATCAACATCAACCGGCGAAGCAGCGTTCGAGTCGTCTGGAGTCGGGAGCAAATG
>WSTJ01001575.1:0-11838 GCA_019623705.1 Ceratobasidium sp. 428 | reverse complement strand
CGAGACCAGCTTGACCAATAAGCTCCAGCGCAGAGGCATTCATGTAGTGATAGACGTCGCATTCGAAAGACTGTCCTTGTTTGATACCTCGGTTTTGAGCAACGGCATCACAAGCCTGGCGACAAATACGGTAAGAGTGTTTCTAATGGTAAGTGATAGGGCTCACCTGTAATGCAATATCGTCGAATATAGCCATCTTTGGAGAAATTTTTCACATGATAGTCAGCAGCGTTATATAGCCTAAGCCCTATAGCTTCTCACCTCTGTCAAAATATATTAGCATATGTCTTTCAGTTGCGGGAAGAAAGCTTACGTTCTCGCAGATGTTTGGTCACAAAGACTGGGTTAAGAGCCTATGCAAACCGATTAGTTGTATTTAACAGATGCTGCGCTCTTGACAGTACCTTCCGGTGAGCGCGATGCTTTGGACCTGGTCGAGCATATTTCATTTTCGTAAGCAGTAAGAGTGAATAAAACAAGGTTAAGTACTGACCCCACATCGACCCTAAGCCGCCTCCCAGCACCGCCCTAAGTCTTGTAGTACCGCGTGTTGAGTTGGGGTTGCTTTAGAAAAGCGAAAAGACTTGCTTACATTGCAGCAAGATTGCTATTCCGCCCGTAATGAGCCAGATCTTTCACAGTAACTGAGTGGATGGCTACAGGGTCACTGGTATAAACTGCCATTTTCTAAGAGTCGGCTTCAGTCGTAGGTCTAGGTAATTGAGACATGTAAAAACAACCCACGTTAAATGGTTTGTAGTACCTCACAGTTCTCCCATGTGAGTTCATGAAAGCTTCTTGGAGCTCTTCGTTTTTCTCGTCGGCGTTGAACCCAGTGCCTGGTTGAAGTACACGGTCGTAAATTTATCTAGCATACAATGATATGAAATCCTTACCCGCAAGCCAAGAAGGATTAGGAGGCCCATCAAGGTCGAGTGGTGCTCGAGAGAGGTATTTTGCCGTCAAGCAGATCAACAAAGCACCAGCCGCTACATATGCTGAAGTAGCACCAAGATGAAGGTCTCGATAGGATTCCATAGAGTTTAGTTACAAGAACGATTGGATAACTGCCCGTAAGTCAAATTTCTATTCTATCTCTATTCTATACTTTTCTAACCGACTCTATCGCCCGCCGATCGAGACGTCCAGGCCGTAGCGCGATCGTGCGCACTCAATCACGTCATATACAGGTATATATACCCCCTAGCTGTCCGTCTGACTGTTCTCTACACTCGAAAACCATGTATCACTCGTCTCAACGTCGCAATCGCAATCGTATTATCTATTTACTTCTCCTTCGAGCTCGCCACAGAGCACACCGGCGACTTGGCCAACAAAAGATCGCCGCACTCGTATCCCTGGCACGCCTTGCCAAAATCTCAAGCCTCATTCAGCGCCGATCGCGCTACCGTTTCCTCCTACGCCGCCACTTGCCACCTTCACCCCGTCACGGCACGTCATGGGTCAGCATTCGAGAAAGTTTTGATGATCAGGCGTACCTTATAACGACGGGATTGGATGTTGCCTCGTTTGAGTACATCCTGGACAGTGGTTTTGAGCGCTGGTGGAACACACATACAATTGTCCGAGAAGACGTTGATGAGGACGGTGTCCCTCGGCTCCAAAGGCGATCGCTTCCTGCTGACGGCGCACTAGGTCTTGTTCTTCACTGGCTCACCTCGGCTTCAACCGAGTCCGAACTGTCTCTCATCTTTGCTCTCGTGCCGTCTGTTGTGTCACGTTACATATATTTTGGGCTTCAAATTTTGTTACATCTCCTCCGACGCCTGCCCGAGAGTCAGATCACCTGGCCATCGGAAGACGAGATGACTTACTTTGCCGAGCTTATTCAACGGCGCCACCCTACGATTGACGGAGCGTTTGGTTTCATTGACGGACTGAGCTTACCAGTTGAGACAAGCTCGGATCCACGTGAGCAGGAGGTGATGTACAACGGGTGGCTGCACTCGCATCGCATCGGAAACATTTTTGTTTTTGCCCCGGATGGTAAGCTGAGCAGTTTGGATAACTTATATGAAGGTTTCTCACCTTTGTTGCACCCCTAGGTCGCATAATTGCATGCAAACTGAACGCGCCAGGCAGTTGGCATGATGCTCGTATTGCACGAGATGTCTATCGGAAACTGATCCACAACACCCCGGAAGGTTTTTTCCTGATCGGTGACACAGCATTTCAGTCTGAGGAACTCGCGAACAAGATACACACACCGTTGAAGGAAGGAAACATCCTCCCTGAAGACCGAGCCGAGCGTGTGGCAACAATTGAGTATAGCAATCAGTTAACGCAGGCTCGACAGGCGGTGGAGTGGGGCATGCGATCGATACAGAGCGTATTCAACCGGCTCCGGGTTCCACTTAGCATACACAACCCAGTTGGGCGGCAGCGCCTCCTTGAGACATGTGCTCGACTTCATAATCTACGGGCCACATGCATGGGCATCAACGAAATCCGCTCTGTGTATGCACGAGAGAGGAACTTACCATATGTTCTACGTGAGGAAGCTTACAACATGTTGTTCCCTCGTCTGCACGCACACAACCGTGTCGGTCGGTTCTACTTGGAGAATGAGGAGTAGGTGGCGAAAAACTTTTGTGTCTGTTTTGTAGATAAATTAAGTCGTAAACATATAGCTTATGTCTTTCAGATCATGGTGTACCTTCTGTGTGATATGTGAGCCAGACACAGAGAAGGTCAGACGTGTTGGAGGAGGTTGAAGGTGTTGTCAAGTGGCTGTTCGATGGCAAACAGGTCCGTGCTTAGCTAATCCGCACAAGATCGGGGCGCTTCAACCAACAGAAAACGACAAAGGCCCCACCACCACCTTGCAAGTCCTTTGGTACGACACAAACCAGTTGTTCTGGTACTGGTATAAAGCAGACTAGGTATGTACATGGGCTTTGTAACTACAGATTGTTCGCTTATATACATCCAAGTCAACCATATTGTGGCCCCCTGAATCACAACTGTCCGTCTTCGCCACAACATCCTTGACCACCTGTAGGTACAGCCCCGCAGCTTGTCAAAGCTACCAACCAAAGCTACATCCCTCCAGATCCCGATGCATCGCTGCGCTCAGGTGGCTGTCCTGCCATCCAGCTCGGATGAGCTTCGCCTACGGAACGAGGGGGATTGGTGAAACGGCTTTGGGATGAAAGGTTTTCCGCTGGCGGTTGCATAATAGAAGCTGCATGGTGAGTGGGAATATGTTGCCGGAGCTGTTGCTGAACTTGTTGTGCTATAATCTGGCGGGTCTCTTGA
Organism: Ceratobasidium sp. 428; assembly: GCA_019623705.1. Taxonomy (NCBI): domain Eukaryota; kingdom Fungi; phylum Basidiomycota; class Agaricomycetes; order Cantharellales; family Ceratobasidiaceae; genus Ceratobasidium; species Ceratobasidium sp. 428. The sequence goes on along the minus strand of WSTJ01001575.1, from coordinate 8,559 downwards.
TCTTGAAGCCGCCGCTCTGCGTCCAGGCGTCGCTCCCGCTCCTGGCTTAGCTCAGCCCGGAGGTCTCGGATGGTGTCGTTGAGGGTGAGAATGGTTATGTCCTCGCGCTGACGATCAAGTAAGCGCTCTTCATTTGCAGGGCTGAAGACGGAGGCGATCTGGGTGGTGGCAGCGTCCAAGAATGCCTGGGACTGGGCTGGGCGAGTGTTTGAACCGACCTTCCGTGCAACTGCTCGGAATGCGGGAGAGGGCTCTGCCTTGCGCTTGGCAGAGGCTGGGGCCGCAGCACGGGCTGGAGGCACAGGTGCAGGTGCGGGCACACGCGGAGGGGCAGGAGGTCGAACACGAGCAGGTACGTCAGCCAAGATTTCCATTTCCGAGTCTGATGTTTCCAAGTCAATAGTATCATCACTACTTGCTGCTGGCGCCGGCGAGTCGTCAAGCACCTGGGTGTGCTCCAATGCGTCAAGCTCCTCGTCAAGCATGAGCGCCTCTTCGTGTAGCCGGTTCGTCTCAGGGTCACCTGTCGGCTTCTTGAGATGTACCAACTGCAAGAGAGAAAAGGTAAGCATATGTCCAATCTGTGTGCAGTGCTTTCGTACCTTGTGGAACCGCGATTTCAGGTTTTCAGCGCGGCGCTGTCGTTCGGAAGGCACAGCCGCATTATACCGGCGCTCAACTTGCACCCAATCGCTGCCGGCTCGTGGCTGAACCTTCTGAATGGCCTTCAGCAAGAGCTTCAGCTCGGCGGTGGAGTATGTCTGGGCGCCGGGAGGGCGACCACGACGACGAGTTGGAGGTGGGGTGAGGGTTGGAGGTGTAAAAGACGGGGAACGGCGAGCGCGTTGCTTGCCGCGGGCTTTCTTCGACTTCGGAGGGGCCATCGAGTTGATCAGACGGGTACGAGTGTGGTGGGGAGTCAGCCAGTCGCTCAAGCGGGGTGTTTTGTAGTCGTCATTTTTTCCTCTCAATTTATTCTCATTTTCCTCGATGCGAAACGAGGCCGCGTCAGCCATAAGCCAAACAACAATCGTCATCTCGAATGACGACCTCATATGGGAATTTCTGAGGATCGGTCGATTCAGCGCAGCTGAATCGGCGGCCCGACCGATTCGGTACCAATAGCTCACACTAGAGTAGGTTTAGAATAGCTTTAGGATAGAACCTGGCCTACGGGCAGTTATCCATTGATGTATGCAGTAGACTAAAACTGACCAGCTTTTATACCGGCTGCATACCGTTTAGGGACTGCTCCCTCCAAAGAAGTCAACGCGCTTCGCGCCTAGGCCTGTCCATAATAAAAATAGTAATGGACTAGATCGGCTAGATAACGATAAAATACTATTCAATAGTGTAATCTGAACGATGACCGCATATCGATACTATTGGATTAGATTGCTCCACTAACGAATAGTAATCAAATAGTATTTCAATATATCAGATTACTTTCGGCCTCGTCGGAAACTCATCGGAAGGCGCATACATCACAGTGACGGCATGGTTTTGCAAGCTCAACTTGTCGTTGTGCACGCTACAACTCAATTTTGACGAGTACCTCGTGTGTTCTGCATTGTCTGGCGTTGGCATACCACCAATACACGCGCCAGTCACTACACCTATCTATACAGACTAGTGCAACTACGCACACGCCAGGCGGTTAGCACCCCACCAGCTCTCATCCACAACTAGCACTAGAGATTGTTACCATCGCTTCTTGTCGTTCGCCGGGTGGATCATGGCCTCCCGTTCTATGCTCAACGCGACCCGCCACACTCTGCATCTGTCAAAACGGGCCCAGCGCACAAATTGGTGGCCCATCCTTCGAAGCATCCTGCCTCGACCTTCTTACATTCTACTCCGCCGCTTTCTACTCTGTCATAGACGCTTAGAGACTTGTACGGTATGAACGTTTTGATACGAATGCTTATTCCTACATACTGCTGGCGCTCAAGCACATTCGCCCGTCGTCGTGAGAATGGGGTGCGATCTCTTTGAGTGCCCACTGCAGGCGGCTCTTCTTGCGGCGTAAATCGGCCACGACCAATGTGTGGTCATTGGTATTATCCGGGACCACTCAGCGGCATGCGTGGTGCCAACGTTAGCCAACGACCGAGGTGAATACAGGGGGTTATTCGTAGGGTACTTGACGCCGACGAGTATTGATTAGTATTTGATTAGTACTGATTAGATACAAATAATAATCAGTAGTTAATCAGTAGCAAATTCCGGTCATGTGGTCTGCCATATGACTAAGATTAGATTCCAAAATAGTATTGAATACGTATTGATTACTATTTTGGACAGCCCTACTTCGCGCGGGAACCTCTGATACGCAGGCGTCGCAGCTTCTCGGCGTCCGCGCACCACTAGCGCTACCTTACATAAGCACTATAATCCCGGGGCATTTTCAAATGCTGGGGTAGACACTGCGGTGAAGTCGACTTGGACCGATTATTTGCCGTAATACTGTATAAGTCTTAGCCAAGTAGCTCAGCAAAGAGCTGAGGTGTGTGTACTCCATATATAGATGGTGACTAACGGTGAATGACGACTTGCAAACTCAGGTCGTGGTGGTAATTCTTGCGAACTCGAAGCGCCAACAACTCGCGTAAAGGGAGAAAACCAAACACTGACAAATCGTGCGGCAACAAATTCAAGTGTCCTATATGTACATAATCCCGTTATTGTACGCAACATTAAAGCTCTGTGAGCTTCATCAACAGTTGCGCCTTCCTTTGAGTGGCTGGACGTTTGGCGTCCTCCGCAGGATACGGGGCTTGGGTTCCCGTAAGCTGTCGAAATAATAAGCGTACGTTGCACCGATATTCAACACTCCACATACCATCCAGACGAATTCTTTGTCTGAAGCCTCAAATTTGAAACGACTAATGAGCCGTACTAGCAAGATTTCTGTCAAAAGAGTGTCATCACGCGAAATCATCCAAGATGTGTGTTACAACTCACTGATTTCCAACACTGCAAACTGGATTCATGGGGCGAGTTGTCAGACCAAAACGGGATAGAGAAGAGAATGTTTACCTTAAATCCACTGGCAACATTGATATGGTTGAGTAAAACCGAGGTGCAAACGTAGTATCATAACTCACATGCACGCTGTTGGACCGGCTGAAAACGTCATCCTGGATTCGCATATAGTCAACTTTCATGGACATAATAGAAGGTAAGCTCAAATCGAAGACTTACATATGAGAATAAGTGCCCGGCGACCCATCAGCGTTCGAGGCTCTTCCGTCCAACCAGCGGTCCGGAACAAATTCATCTGCATCGGGTCCCCAGATATCCTTGTCGTGGTTAATAGTGTCAATTCCGACGCTGACTGAGGCACCCTTGGGGACAAAAATGCTGTTCTTCGGGCCTTTGGAAGTATTTACCGGGTATTTGAGAGGAAGCACTGTGTCTTCGAGACAACTATGTAATATTCGTATTCAGAACTCATTTGTCACTCAGTCAAACAGAAAAACTTACATCCGTCGAATCATACCCACAGGTGGTGCCAATCTCAATACTTCTCGGCAGACAGCATCGAGATAAGGCAAACTATCGATCCTGTCCCTGTCAATCTCTCCAGTACCAGCTTTGGACATGAAGTCGGACACCTCTGCTCGGAGCCGGTCTTGCACCTCGGAGTGGATGCTTAGCATATCTAGTGCCCGCGTAATTGCACCACTACGAGTGACTCTTAGCATATGACCATCTAAAGACACAGAAAAATGCTTACCTAGTGGTCTCGTGCCCAGCGAAAATAAATGAACTAATTGTGCCAATTGTTTGAAAATTAGTATCCACGCACAACAGAGCAGGAACACGATACATACTTCATATGCCCAATCATCTCCTCCTTGGACATTTGACCATTCTTCGGCAGCTTTTCGTTGGCCCTCACTGGAGAAAAACGTTCGCGTCAGGCACATGAGACTACGACTCTTCACTTACTTAGTAGTGTCAAGACATCATGTCCACTCCCCGTCGTTTCATTCAAACTCTCTCCGGCTCCAAGCAGCGCCTTACGAGCCGACAATACTTCATGTGCTTGATTGTGCTGCACGTTGACGAGTTTGCGAAGATTCTGAACGACCTTGAAGGGCGTCATCTTAGCGATCCACTGCCTGAAACGTGCGCTGCCAAAGTTCTCAAACATAACTAGGAATGGCAACCATGGAGCCGCCAGGACGACAGCAGGTCTGCCAGTAAGTATTCAGTAAGCTGGCTGAAAATGGTCCCAAGTTTGAGTACGCACAACAAGTGTTTGATCACCGTGCTATATGCATCCCGTCGACCTTTAAACGACCCAAACGAGTATCCAAGCCCTGCCTGACCGATGAGTTCTAGGGCTGAAGAGTTCATGTATCGGTACACATCGATCTCGAAAGTCTTGCCGCGCGCCGTGTTTTTGTCACGGACCATAGCATCGCATGCCTATTACGAATGGTCAACAAAGTGTCCGCCGATGGATGCTCTAGGCTCACCTCTATAGCGATTGCGTCGAAAATGGCCATCTTCAAATGTGTTAAGCGATGTTGTGACTTGATGCCTATAATGCACTCGTCTCACCTCTGTAAAGCACGTGTCAGTGAGTACTTGTCGTCAATGCGAGTCCTCACGACTACTCACGTTCACGCAAGTGTTTATGTACAAATACGGGGTTGAGGACCTGCAAATACTTGCTTGGTCATGTCATTTTTGAAGGTATAATTCATTGTTTTTACCTTGCGATGAAGACGATGTTTGGGACCTGGCCAAAACGTTCAACTAGCTGCAGGGTAAGTTAAATAACCATCAATGTAGCTCACCATGCATAGTAAACAGGCCACCCCCTAACACCACTCGTAGTCTAAGAACTCTCACACTTAGCTATCAGAAGCCGGAAGAAAGGTTAGACATACACAGCGGCACCGCCGGCTCGCCCGTAGCGTGCTGAATCCTTGGTCGTCATAGAATGAATTGCCATTGGGTCGCTAGTATGGATTCCTTCAGTCTGAATCAACCAAGTCAGCCATATGTTTTTCTAGCACGAGTCCGATGCCGGTGAGCTTACACCCAATGGTTCATATATCTTCACGGTTCTTCCGTAGTCTTTGAGGAATTGTTTTTCAAGTTCGATGAGCTTGTCATTGCCTTCGACTCCGCTCCCTAAGGCATAAAATTATTGGTACTTACATACTTACATACATATGCTGGGCAGAGTGTCTATTGAACTCGCTTACCAGAGATCCAAGAGGGATTGGGCGGCCCATTAAGGTCTATTGACCTTTTCAGTAGGTGGCTCCCAATCCAAAGTACCAAGAGAGCCGCCACGCTCACGAAACCGATAGTTATAGAATTTGAGGAAGATTCAAAGGTGTTGCTCATTGTGGTTAAGAGGCAAGAAAGGTGGGTTGATTTGAGTTGTCTAGATACGCTCTACAGCAAGCATATATACTCACTTTTGACAAATCACCTATAATGTAAACGCGCGCGCGGTAACCTTGCTCGCAGTTCGACTGGAGTCGAAGCCTTCTTGAACCGCGCGCAGTACCTAGCGTAGTATTATGCGGTGGGTCTTCTGTATCCGAAAAGTTTGCGATGGACGAACTTGTGTAGATCTAGGTAGCGCGACTAAGCTACTTGAACGTAAGCACGCGCATATAGCCTAAAAACTAGCATAGCCACAAGTCTCGGGCCGATGACAATTGATTACTCTTGCACTTCGGCGCGGGCCGCGGCTCGCAGCACACGCGTCCACCCCAGTCTCACAGCATAGACAACCCCTTAACTTTGGGGCTTGGGGTTATTAATCCGATGTATGAGCCGTTGTCTCGAGAGCGTCGGTCGACGGCCGCGTTGTAAATGACAAAATACACGTTGTGATGAGACAGAGCCAATTAGGCTTCTGTCACTTAAAGTGTCACTGGCGCTTGATTGACACGCGGACTGCACGTGATGTCTCCCCTCCAGTGGGGCTGTATTAATCCACACCTCTCTAGACCGCAACTCACCCCAGCACTCAAGCTAACCTCGCAACTGCCATTTTAGATCTTAGCATCCTTCATTCATCGCATTTTATATCCTAAGCCTCGTATATATTATCGACTGCTGTGCATTAAACGATATCTATAGCATTTTTTCTTGGAAACCTTCATCATGCTCGCCGCTCCCACACGCTCGACTCGCAACGCCCTCATCCACGCCCGTGCGCTCACCCGCTCGGCCATAGTCGCAAGCACTCACGTCGACTCTCATTCGACGCAGCCCATCCCACCTCCACCTCACTTTACGCCGCCGAGTTCATCTCAGGCTCCAGCCCCCACGAGGCGCACACGCCTCTCGCCGGCGCCTCGACCAGCGCCCCAACGGCAGACTACGTCGCGGATTCCCACTTTACCGCCTCAATTTGGACAGAACCAGGTGTTGGCCGTACCGGATAAGACTCGTGCACTTTTAGAGGAAATTGTTGCTGGATTCGAAGCACCGGTTCGGTATGCCTTTGCCTATGGAAGTGGCGTATTCGGACAGGATGGATATAAGGATAGTGTAAGTGATTTTTTCTTGCCCTAAAAAGCCAGCGAGGACAATTGCATGGCCTCAATGCTGTTCACATTTTTCACCCATCACACGAGCGCATAATGCTGACAACCATATCATCCAGGACCGACCTCAGCTCGATTTCTTGTTCGCTGTGACGCACGCCGACCACTTCCACTCAATTAATCTTCATCAGAACCCAAAGCATTACGCATTAGCACCACGTCTCCTCGGGTCTGACTTCGTCTCCCGTGTGCAGAGTCTCGCACCCGGCCTTTGGTTCAATCCATATGTAAAGGTCAAGGATGGTGAGTGCGATTGAATTTCGGTGACCTATGATGATGATGTTATGGATCGGAAGCGCAGCTTGCGCCTTCCTAATGCCTCGTTTTGTTTGTCATCCAAGTTTTCTCAAGCTGACATATCTTATTCCCCAGGTGTAACAATCAAATATGGCGTTACCACCGTAGACAACTTGTGTGCCGACCTGCTAGGCTGGAAATCCCTCTACATGGCCGGCAGAATGCACAAGCCCATTCGAATTATCAAGGTCTGTTTGGACCCTGTATTTCTATAACTTTGATTTTAACCTACTTTATGCGGTCTTAATTAGGACGATCCTCGAGTGCGCTTAACGCAGCAGGTCAATCTTACTTCGGCGGTGCGCGCTGCTCTCTTGACACTTCCGGAGAAGTTCGACGAGAAGGCATTGTTCGAACGAATTACTGGGATCAGCTACTCTGGTTTGTTGTTTCACACTTATACTCGACTATGGGCTCACTTAATATATAGGCGACCCACGCATGTCGTTCGCAGAGAACCCGCGCAAGATTCAGAACATCGTCAGCGCGCAGCAAGCGCAGTTCCGCGAGCTCTACCATAGGCTCGCCGTGGGTCTATCCGGAGTGCATTGGGCGGGACAAAACGTCGAGGTGGGTCTCTACGTTGTGTTTAACGTTGGTGGTTTTGTTGGCGGGGGCGTTTTTGGTTCTCTTCGATGGTTTGTGGAGCTTGGTGGGAATCGAAAGTCTATATCTCCTGGGAGGTTGGAAACTTAGATCGAAGGGAGAAATTCACCTTGGCCCCACACCTCGTTAAAGGGGTTTTAGGCAAGGATCAGGATGGGAACAGAGTGTGCCTGCTCGCTTAATGGTGAATCGGGCACCACGAGCTTCGCGACGTGGTGTCCTGGGCGAAGGTTGGAGTCGGACCATATTTGGCGTGATCATTTGCGCCTGGGACCGCAGATCTCTTGCATTTGTCTCGAGCCAATCTGGGGTTGCCTTGCGGGTCGCTCGAGCTTGCATGTTGGTGAAAACTACGACGAAGGATAGTTGCGTGTGATTCGTGCTTGCTGGCCTTGAAGATGAGAATCGTGGAGCCAAGGGCATGAAATGACCGTGCTGGTATGATGATATTGCCCGCGGCGTTGGTCTCAATACGACATTTTTACTTCATCCGCCTTTTTACCTCTTCATTAACCGTTTACTGACTAATTTACTGCTTTATTCGCCCTCCGCCGCCGACTACTCTTTTCTCTTCACCCTTTTCCACTTGCTTTCGTTGCTCCTGGTCCAACAGCAAGATGTTTCTCCGCAAGCCCGTGCTCAGCTTTTGCGCAAGCTCCCGTCCAACCTTCGAACACGCATCGACACCCGCTTCCAATCGCTCGAGAGCAGTACCTCTGGCGGCTCTTCGTCTCCGTCACGCGACGAAAACGTGTTTTGGCAGAAAGTGGGAGCTGCTCCCGACTTGACCGAAGCGATGCAGACGGAGATGAAGGCTATCGTCAAGGGACCGGCGACTGCGCAGAGTCTTAAAGGCTTGGTGAGCGCTGGGTTCGTGAAGAGCTTGAGGTATGGAAGCGAGAAGGTCGGGAAATGGTGGGCTGCTAAGAGCTCGTAAGGTTAGACAGGAAGCGGGGGGAGCACAGGTCGGACGCTCGGTATGTCATTCTTTGTTGGTGCAGTGAATCTGCTGGTGTGCCAGTCTGCCCGCACTTTCTCTACATTTTTGTCTGCCTATTCTATACCGCGA
>WSTJ01001574.1:0-11843 GCA_019623705.1 Ceratobasidium sp. 428 | reverse complement strand
GCAGCACTAGAACTAATTCGGGCGGAGAGACACGACCGAGCCACACGGGATCGCACTGCCCTCCAGCGCTCCGCCACACCAAAAAAGATCGAAAAAGCTTGGCGATAAAAACTGACTGTTGTTGGTGGAGTTTGTGCGATCCCAGGCCAACGCTAAAATGATCAGGATCTTCCTCATGTCTTCCTTCATGATCCTCGTTAGGGAGTAGAACGGATAAGCCTTATCCGGATGTTACCCGGATAGGCAACCGAGGATGGCATCCGGATTCAGCAATCGGGTGCGCGGATGAATTTAAAATAAGTGGCGCGGATAAGTTGGCCGCGCAGATGACTCGGTCGCACGGATAACCGCGGGGAAAGCATGCCCGAATGGGCGGCATTTGTGATGACGCGCTCCTAAAGTCGAAGAAAAGTTAGCTTTGAGTAGAAAGATGCGCACCTCAACGTACCGAGTGCTTAACACTGTTCTTTTATGCCTTCTGAAGATTTTGAGCCTTCTTTGTCGTTGACCGTAAATCATTCAGCACCGTTTGAGCCTCATCGCGAACACACGAAGCGTCATAAAGGAATCAACCCAATCTCTGGTGCCGAGGCGGAGAAGTATAGTAACACTAAGATTTTTAGTAAGTCTCTATCGCCTTTTTAAACGAAACATGCGATCTACTTAAGGCTGTTCGAATGTAAGCATGGAAAATCAGTCAGGAGTGTTCTTGGACATTGAAGCTCCCGGCTAGATCAGCGCTCTTGTATAGCTCGGTCTGCATTGGGCTTTCTGACAACGCCAAGTAAGCCAAACACTCGTATGCACACGACTTTCTTCACTCACGGATATAGCGCTTGTTAGTATCCTCGGTTGGCACAAACGAGCGTTCTCGGGTGGGAGACTGATGTGGTTAATCACCTATAGCATCAAATCCTGTCGTACCAGGCTCAAACGGCTGCAGGTTTGTGGTACGGAACACCACTTATTTCTAGCTGCGTCGATGCCGTAGCTCAGAAACTATAGAAACACATGTAACTCGTCTGTATAATGCCTGCATGTAGTCACTACCAGATTTAGCAACAGCGCGGATATGGTGGCTGTGTTATCCGGATTCCATCCGGGTGCGCTTATTATCTGCGGATTTATCCTCGCGGCTATCCGGATGATCCGTTCTACTCCCTAATCCTCGTGCGCTCAAAGTGGCAAGTTGATCATGACATAATGGACAGCTGGACAAGCGCCCACGGCGATACCCTGCACTGGCCGACCACCATGTTTCGCGAGCCACCGAACAAGAAACGACGTGGTAACAACGCTTTTTGGGGTGGGAAGGGTCCGCAAAAACACGGTAACCAGAACAACCAGCAGCGCGGACGCCAACACTGGGACGAGCCAACCAATCCTTCGTCAGCTCCTCCGAAAAACTCCAAACCAAAAAGGTATACGATCGACCACGAGCTCACGCAGGAGGAACTATGGGATGACTCGGCCCTCATAGAGGCTTGGGACGCGGCGGTGGAGGAGTACAAGGTGAGTGGACAATACAAATGTTCAAAGGGGTTGTCTAACTGTTGTTTGATTTCAGTCCTTAAACGGTCCCGAAAAATCTTGGAAGCAAGAACCTGTACACAAGAGCGCGTTGTGAGCAACTCGAACTGTCATGGAAAACATTTACTAACTTGTATGTTATTAGGTGGTATGCCCCGCCGCCTAAGTCACAAGACGAGGAGGAAGAGGGAGACAATGAAGAGGAAGAGGGCGAAGAAGGTGAAGTCGATGCAGAGGACAACGCCCTCGAGGAAGGCGAAGAAGCAGAACCTGATTCTGTGCCAATCGACTTCAACTCATTCGTCCCCTCCCACGACCCGACACTTGGCAGTAATACGGTCGCCGCAGCTCCAGCTCTTGGACCATACGTACCCACTACGCTCACTACAGTCGCTTCCGATCCTACAACACTTACCAGGGACGAGATATTCGAAAAGGCGGTCTCGGCGTCGTATTGGGCTGGTTACTGGACTGCTATGTATCACGTGCGTCCCTCTTTATAATTGCTCCAATCTCTGTGATTTTTACCGTAGGAATGTATTAGGCAAGTAGTGTAAAGTCTGTCGAACAAGTCCAAGTTGAGGAAGAGGAGGCGGAAGCAGAAGAAATGGTTAACATTGAGGAGTCCGCTCATGTCTCCCAAACGGGAGAGCCGTAAAAGTTGCCCGGCACAAAAGACAAGTGAGCGCTGGATATGTGCTAGTATGACCCTCGGTCGACAAAGTATGCGTCACTGTAAGTTATGTTTATGCTTTGGACAATTCTCAGCCAAAACTACAGACAAATCTTATTTTGTTGTATTGTATCCCGAGAAACGACGCCTCATCGTACAACGCGACTTCGAAGCAAGAAAACGTTACGACTTAGTCGAAACCTTATCATCAAGCTGCCTATCCGCCAATTTAAAGCTTGGCATAGCCTAGCAGCATTTTCGAGTGTTGGACTGCCTTGGCGCGATCGACATCCACACGTGTTATGGGTTTGTACTCGCACGCGTGGTTGTACCCAAGTCTGAATATACGAATAAGTTCTAGCTCATTCGGCCATGTCAAACATACCGATCACGTCCATCTTTCCCTCCATCTTTCCAAAAGTCAGGTCGTTTAAGTACACTGACAACGACCGCACCTCCAAGCCCGACATTGTGGACGAGACCCAACTTATTAGTCACGTTAGGAGCTTGCATAGGGCCAGCCCACTGTAGTAAGAAAGGTAAGCACAGCTCGAGTAAAGCAGTCGCAAGGAACAACGTACACCACGCAGCTGAGTCGTGATATAGAAATGCATGCCCAATCCAGTTGCTGATTATCCAGATTCAAACGCGTTAGAAGCGAGATTGAGTTTAGAGAGGATCCGAACAAAACCCACCGCCGAGAGGATGTCCCTTTGCCTCTAGCCCGCCTGAGGGGTTAATCACGTACTTTCCACCATATGTGTTGTCTCCCGCATCGACGAGTTTGTGTGCCTCGCCGGGCTTGCATAACCCCAATGCATCGTACATGAGCAACTATGAACGGCGGCACTTAGTATGTAGAAAACTTCGCAGTGTCTCAAACACACCTCATTCGCAGCGAAACAGTCTACGAGTCAAGATCAGTACCCGCATATAGTCGCGTATTAGCTCCACTCACCGTGCAACTCCACAACTCCCACATTATCTCTGTTGTCCCCTTCCCCTGCTTGAGCAAAGGCATCGACTGCTGCGCGCCGAGTCATATCAAAACCGACGACCTCCATAGCAGAACGCGACTCGAAGGTAGCAGGCGAATCGGTGTGCATGGCTTGTCCAATGATTTCAATAGCTTGATTTTCAAGGTTGTGTGCGCGGACGAAAGATTCAGAGGCGACGATTGTGCAACCGGCTATGCAACCATGTAGGATAAATAAGACCGGCGTCGGTAGAAATGAATGAGAAGTATGTACCTCCATCGGAAGTGGGGCAACACATAAGTTTGGTAAGGTAGTCTGTAATTGCTGGCGAGGCAAGAACTTGCTCGGGCGTCCAAGGAGTTCTGAATTGGGAGTATGGATTTTTTGAGGCATGGCTGTGGTTTTTTGAAGCTGTACATGACAGGAATAAAATCAAAACTATTACAACAGACAAGGTTAACCCACCAATCTTTGCCAGGTGTTCCCTCGTCGAGCCATATTTCTCGCCGTACTCCTTCGCACCATTCCCAAACATCCTCGCCGCGCTAGGTCCCTTCTTTCCCTTACCCTCAAGTTCTTCGGTTACAATTGCCCAAGGCAACATCGGTGGAGCGCGGTCCGGCCAATTAGACTTGAGAGAACCAGGCGACATTTGCTCAAACCCAAGCGCAAGCGTGCAATCGGCCAGGCCGGCGCGAATCCAGGATGCTGCATGGAAAACGGCGGTGGAACCAGTTGAGCAGTTCTATACGTTTGTAGAGTGAGTTTTAGAGAACCAGTAGTAGATGGTTGAAGACGTACGTTGTTTACGTTTGTGATGGGAATGCTACTCATCCCAAGGTTATACAATGCGCGTTGTCCACAGCAGCTGTCTCCATACGCCTAGTTTGTAGTACAACTTCAGTTTGTGACGTGTGCAAGAAATTACTCTGAATAAGCTCACATAACCGACCCAGGCAGCTTGAACTTTATCATAAGTGATTCCAGCGTCAACAAGTGCCTTGGTAGCTGCTTCGAGGCCCATCTGGAGCCAAGAATGTTATTCTAAATATGAGGTGGCGCGGAGGGAATCTACTTCTACGTACGTCAGACGTATCGCGTTGTCCACGCGGCTTAATGAATGCAGTCAGTCCTACACCAACGATGAAGGCACGGTTTAGCTTTTGTTTCTCGCTAGCCATGGTGTCGAACTCAAGTTTTCCTTTTCAGAAGAGTTATACTGAACTCGTTCGGGACGCCCCGGCTTTGGGTTATTTGAGCGACGAATTTGTGCTGGAAATACCTGGTGTAGAATGTTCCAAGGTCTCAACGCAGCTGTCGATATCAGGGCTGAGAGGGAGCGAAGGGAGTCCGTCACCCCACATTTATGGGTGGCGGAAAAGTAAGTTGCCGAGTTGCCGGTGTTGATCTGAAACAATCACATGATCTAACCTCATGTCTCTCATTTAGCGCCACGCCACCACCTTTGGACCACAGCATTACCGATATCCACTGGGACTCAATGATTTTAAACAACTTCAAAGCGTCCGTAAACACTCCTGAAGGTGACCAGCTTCCCGAGTATCAAACGAAGAGAATCAATGAGTACACAATTGAGTCAGTATCCTGATACTAAGGAGTCGCGCAACACATGACTAACTCCCCTCGAAGATGGTGGATTCCTTCAACCGAAGGAGAAAACTTCGAAATATGTTCCCAAGTACTTTCGAACGAACATCCCGGACTCTCTGTCAGATGCAAGCCTCAACTAGATGGAGTAAGCTTCCAAAACATCGTAAAACGAGCCGCACATATTGGAGAGCCTTCCAAGTGCCGAGGCCAAACGACCAGTACATCGTCTATCCGACTATTCTCGTTTGGGAAACGCCTCTTAACTGGCAGGCTCTAATCTCCATCCATCTCGGGCTTGGCTCATACATCCTCTCAGATAGAGAAGACATTGCGCCCTCCAATGGATCGGCTCAGAAAGATCTTAATACTATTCGCGTTACATTCGAATGGGGCAAAGTAGGCGCATCTCAGCCCCAAACTAACTTTTGGGTGCCAAATGAAAACGGGCCGATCCATGAAAAGGTGGCTAAGAAGGGGCACTCAGGTTCTACAGGACTCGGGGGCGCCTCGGCGCTTCATCGCCCGCCGACAGTAGTGAGCTTTGAGCCGACTCACGATATACAGCCTTTGGTCTTTGTTTTTCGTTATGCTCCCGAAGGTCTGTCACTTGGTCTTTGGTCCTTCAAACGTCTTCAATTTCGTTTGGTAGACTGGCTACAGGCGCAGGGAATAATACCAGACAAGAACCCATCGACCCAAAAGCGAGACCGCGATGCTTCCCCGGATATCATCGATATTGATGACCTCGAGACCGATGATGAAGAGATCACGTTAGTTAAACATCTGGTACGTCTAATTGGCTACATGTCGAATCAAAAACACTTAAGACCTTTGGCAGGTTCCCGCAAACACTAGCAACAAACGCCAAAAGGTCAAGGACGAAAACGAAACAAAAGTAAAGTTGAGCCCCTGAGCTTAGTACTTTGCCTGTGTGAGACAAACCGTAAACGATGAGGATGCTTGAGTTCCTGAAGTGTTCGCTTCAATTCCGGTCTACCTCTAATGAGTGTTATTCATTGGTAAACTGACTCTACCCCGGTGTTGTCTGTTGAACTAAACAACAAGCGTGGCTTTATTCTCAACGCAACGTTTTGCCAACCGCTTCCCAAATCCAGGTCTCCTGTTGACGAAATAGTTAACGACGCGCAATCCCACCTAAAGTCCACTGAACCTTGATTTCTGTATAGTTGGAACATTCCTCGCTTTGTGATATACAAGCAAGCAAAAACTACGGGATACTCATCAATAACCGCAGCACGCAGCCATTCATACAGCCCGCCCTCCGTACTTATTAAGGCGCTCTTCAAGGCTTACGGAACGCTGTTCTATGAGATGACTCAAGCTACGTGCTTTGTCTCTGAAGATTGTCACATATAGGCCAATTTAGCTGAGACGAGCAATGCAATTCCAAAATATACCGCATACAACCTATTTACGTAATGATTTGGCACAATTTTATCTAAAAAAGGAGAGAAATATTAAGAATAAATAATACCACACCTAACTCCCGATTCCTGAGCTATATGATACCAGCTGGCGTACAAGCTGTACTTTCAGCGATTTGAAGTCTGAAGGCTACATAAGAAAGGGCGCAAGTTCTGCGGGACTTGGTCGGAAAGCACCTAGCGTCCGAGCAATGAATTTGTGCCAACAATACTGGTGTAGAATGTTTCAAGGTCCCAACGCAGCTGCCGATATCAGGGCTGAGAGGGAGGGCAGAAAGTCCCATTGCGCCACATTTATGGACGAGGAAAGTAAGCTGCCGAGTTGCCGCCGCTGATCCAGCATAGTCACATGACCTGACCTCATGTCTCTCGTTTAGCGCCACGCCACGACCTTTGGGCTATAGCATTCCACAAATCTACCGAAAAATGTTTCTAAACAACTTCAAAGCGACGATAAATATTCCGGAAGATGACCAGCTTCCCGAGTATCAAACGAAGACGATTAACGAAAACACGATTGAGTCAGTATGTTGATACTTAGCTCGCGCCACACATCACTAACTTCGTTCGAAGATGCTGGATTCCTTCGACCGAAGGGAAAAACTTTGAGATATGCTACAAAGCACCTAAAGACGAATATCCCGGGCTTTCTGTCTCGTGCAAGCCTCAACTAGATGGAACAAACTTCCAAGGCATCGTGCTCCTACCCACACGTCTTGGAGAGGATTCCAAGTGCCGAGGCCAAACAATTAGTACATCGTCTATTCGACTGTTCTCATTTGGAAAACGCCTACTTACTGGTAGGCTCTAACCTCCGCCCGTTTCGCAGGGCTTAACTGATATTATTTATATTATCTCAGATAGAGAAGATATCGCGCCCTCCAAAGGATCGCCTCAAAAAGACCTCAATACCATTCGCGTTACATTCGAGTGGGGTAAAGCAGGGATAGTTAAGCCGCAAACTGACTTCTGGGTACCAAAAGAAAACGGGCCTATCCATGAAAAGGTTGCCAAAAAAGGGCACTCGGGCTCTGCGGGACTTGGAAGCACCTCGAGTCTTCAGTCCCCACCAACAGTAGTGAACTTTGAGCCAGCCCGTGACATACCAACTGTGGTCTTTGTTTTTCGTTACGCCCCTGAAGGTCAGTCACTTGATCCTTGGTCCTTTAAACGTCTTCAATTTCGTTTGGTAGACTGGCTACAAGCGCAGGGGATAATGCCGCACGGGAAGCCATCGACTCAAAAGCGAGATCGTGATGCTACGCCAGATATCATTGATATTGATGACCTGGAGACCGACGATGAAGATGTCACGTTAGTTAAACATCTAGTACGTCCAATTGCCTACACGTCCAATCAAAACAATTAAGATTTTTCTAGGTTCCTGCAAATGCTAGTAACAAACGCCAAAAACTCAAGGAGGAAAACGAAACAAAAGCAAAGTTGAGCTCCTAAGCTTAGTGCTTGCTTGTTCGAGACAAGCAATAAACGATGAGGGTGCTGGAGTTTCTGGGGTGTCCGTTTCAATTCTGTGCTGCTTCTTATGAGTGCTATTTATTGATAACCTACTTCCACATGTGTAGTCTAATGGAATAGATAATCAGCGTAACACCAACCTCAACGTAACTTATGTTTTGCCAGCCGTTTTCCAAATCCAGGTCTCCTAGCAACAAAATAGCTGGCAGCACGCAACCCCACCCAAGGTCCACCAAGCCTCGAGCTCTGTATAGTTCGAACATCCCTCGCTTTGCTATATACAAGCAAGGGGAGGTTATGGAACATTCGTCAATAAGGTAGCACGCAGCCATTCATACAGCCCACCTACATACTCATTAGGGTGCCCTTAGAGCTTACGGGGCACTGCTTTATGAGATGGCTTAAGCTACGTGCTTTGTCTCCGAAAATTGTCGCATATAGGTTAATTTGGCCGAGAAGAGCAATGCAGTCTCAAAGTACACCGCATACAACCTACTTGCGCAATAATCCGGCACAATTCTGTTTTAAAAAAGAGCGGAATATCAAGTTAGGAAAGACTAGGTAATACAATACCGCACCTAACTCGCGATTCCTAAACTATGTGATACTAGATAACATACAGATTCTACCTTCAACGATTTAAAGTCCGGAAGCTACATAAGGACGCATAGGTCCTGCGGGACTTGATCAAAAAGCACCCAGCGCCCGCGCTAAAGCTTCCGAATATTGTTTTCGTTGCGCTCCTGAAGACCAATAGCGCGCGCCTAATCCAGCATTGATAAGTTGTCCAAAGCTGACGGTGTTGGAAAGCGCCTAATGGCATGAGATGCCGTTTATATTGGAATTGGCTATGACCACACCTCGCTCATGCTTCGCCCATGTGACGTGCGTGCGTTTCGAGTGGTCCTATAGTATGGCCATGCCAATTAATTCGTGGCATCTCATGCGATGCTGGCTGAGGTCGCCCAAGCCCGCGCTCGAATCCTGGAGTAGCGGGTGCTGGCTATCTATGAACTACTGCTGGGCAAGGTAATTCAGGCAAACGTATCAACCATGGGTGAGTGCTACCAATCTCTCACTCTTCCGTCTAATGAACGAGCGTTTCTTCAGCTCTCGTCCAGCTCACCATATCGGATCTCATGAATGCTGGTCTCCGAACTCCAGGGGGTGAGCTATTGCCATTAGGTAGCCATTGTACGCGCCTCATCTCACACTCGCCGTTCCTCCTGTAGGAACTCCCGATGATCTGGATGCCATCCTCAACAATAACCCCACATTGCTCAGCGGCGAGTTCCTGTTTGTTCCTCTCCGTCCTTATCATTCCACTAACGCGGCTATGTGATTAGGAGTTACGCTTTACATGTTTGAGTGTCGCTCCCTCAAGGTCTTCCAGACTCTTAGTCCTTCTCCCTCGGCCGTGAGCAACACCCATACGCTTATTGAAAACGACTTTGCTCCGCCGGAGTGGTACCAGATCACTGCCCCTCACCTTATCTCCAAGTTCGAACGAGTTCACTTCTGGGACGGAGTCTCCGACGACCCTCCTCATCTCGTCTGGCGCACAGATTTCGCGACGAATCCCTATCTCCTTCCTGCTCCTGGGGGACCTAGGTACTTCCAGTTCCCCGTCAAGACGGCTGAAGGTGTTTTCAACACGGACTTGAACCCCGTCTGGCACACCGTCACCCCTTTGATTGTCCAGCTCTTCGAGCAAAGCAACATCCGCTACTCGTCTCTTAAGGGTGTTCGCTTCGCCACCTACGACGACCAGAAGAATAAGACCCTCTCCCCCGTCACTCTCTGGATCGCCACGCATCCCGGCACCACCACTCCCCAGCAGTGCCTTGATATTTCTCCCGCCGTCCTCAGCATCCTCGAGGAGTATGGTGTGAAGGGTGTAGTTATCGAATGGTACGAAGCTTCAGTTAAGCAGCTGGCTTCGTTGATGCGTCTCGTCCACGAGACCGACCCCACGTACACCGTCCGTCGTGCGCTGACTGCTGTTCTTGGGCTGCCCATCGCCCCCAAGGGAGCTCAGGCCAATGATTCTCAGGGCAGTCTGGGCTTTTATTTCCACGTTAACAAGAATCGAAAGGGCGAACCCAGCAACGAGGTCATGGGAGTCACATGCAAGCATGTCCTCTACGAGGGTACGAAGACCCACCACCAGCATGCCGGTCTCGGCACTGGCCGTGCTGCCCAACAGATTCGCGCCTGTGGGGCGCAACGTTTCCAGGAGCTTCTTATCGACGGCCGCAACTTGATTGGCTCAAACCTTGACGAGATCATCCGTATGGCGACCGAGGTAGAGCGTTTGGCGAAGCTGCCCGACGCCGAGCGGGACGAGCGGGACGAGCGGGCCTTCAAGAAGAAAATGGAGAAGTTGAACGAGATAAAAGAGGAGAACGGCGAAGTTGAGGACTGGTTGAAGGACGCTACTATCAATTTTTCCGACATGGACCGTCGAAACATCGGTTACAGTCATTGGGCGCCCCTCATTTCTACCGATATCGACGAGAATAACTACACCCTGGACGTTGGTACCTTCGCCCTCTACGAGTCCAAATTCAAGGGTGTCTTCGTGGGCAATGTTGTTGATCTCGATGCATTTTTGTCTCGTCCCTCTCATTTGTATTTAGCTCAACTAATCAAACCGACCGTTAGGAAACAAGTGGACCGCCAGCGAACTCAATGCCATGTTTTGGCCCAACCCTGCCGGTCGTTCTACGCTCAACTTTGCCTCCAACATGCTCCATCGCATTGTGGGTGTCGTTGAGAAGGAACACATGGCCACTCCCAATGACATCGACCAGAATGGAGACGCGTCATACATCGTCGGAAAAAACGGAAACACCACGCGCTTGACGACCGGTCGCTACAACGGGTTGGACGCATACATCTGCAGCGAGTTTGGTAGGAAGTCCATCGAAGCCTGCATCTATAACTGGAATAAGCACCTCGGTCCATTCTCCAACCACGGTGACTCTGGCTCACTTGTCTGGACTCGTGAGGGCAAGATGCTCGGGATGCTTCACTCTGGTGAACCGAAAGGCTTTTTCAACCACGTCACCTATGCTACCCCTGCCTGGTGGCTCATCAAGCAGATTCTCCTCCAGTACCCCCACGCCGACTTTGGCCGCACTACCTGGTAAATGCGCTCACACTCGCAATCGACTTTCCACCCCATCACTGTCTTTTCTTATCGTACTCTCTTGGACTGTCTTTCATCTGTTTCCTTGTCGTTGGTCCGGACGCATCCCCTCTTCGTTGATTCACTGCGAAACGTTCATCCCGTTTTCTCTAGCAACAAACGTCACAAGCTCGAAGACGAAAACGGAACAAAAGCAGAGTTGAGCTGTGCTTGCCTGTGTGAGACAAACAACAAACAATGAGGGTGCTGGAGTTTCTGGAGTATTCGTTTCAATTCCGGGCTACTTCTCATAAGTGTTATTTATCGATGACCTAATTCCGCGCGTGTTGTCTAAGGAACCAAATAATAAGCCTAACTTTGATCTCAACGCAAGGCTTCACCAGCTGTTTCCTAAACCCAAGCCTCCTACCTACGAAATGACTTACAGGACATAGCACACAACCCCGCCTAGTAAAGCCCCCTGAGCTTTGAGCGCTCTATAGTTCGAACTGACATGGCATGGGTTCTTTGTCTTGTGGTATATGAGCGTGATCAAAACTATAGGACATTCGCCAATAACCGTGGCACCATTGACCAAGTGACCCAACAAGTTTCAGACTTGTAGCCCATCACTACATCCATTAAAACTCGATTTTGGAACTTACGAAGCGCTACTCTATGTAGTTACTTACGCTACGTGCTTTGTCTCTAAACAACGCCGTATCTATAACACTTCAGCCGGGAAGAGCAAGGCAGTCGCAAAGCATGGCGCATACAACTTGTCTACGCGACGATATAGCACAGCCTTGTCTAGAAAAGGGGGTGACAAGAGAATTTAAATCATATAATGTTGCACCCAGCTCACGACCCTTGAACGACATGACGCCAAATAGAATACCAGTTTTTTTTATACGTACACATCACGGTCACCTTGCTTCTGCAAGGTCACTCCCCCCCCTAAAATGTCACGCAAAAATCTGCAAACCACGGATTTGGCGCTT